>CACSLK010024540.1:14175164-14187161 GCA_902706635.1 Striga hermonthica | reverse complement strand
TTTTTTTAAATAATTTCCAAGAGCTATTGGAATTAAGCTTCAAAACTCTGGTATTAAAGTCCTTGTTCTTGTGTATATTCTTGAGGCTGAGATAGATATTCAACTGAATTACTGCTGATTCTCACTAGTTTATATACTCATGTTTTGGTAATTGGACTATGTTCTGTTGGAATCTCACTTGTGAATTGTCCCACATTCATTAGCTATGAATAATGAACCTAGTATATAAGTCTAATGTGCCACCAATTGGTTTAGGTATGGAACTTCACTAGGAGACAACTAAGCTAGCCCTCCTCTAAATGTGTGTTTCACCACCTAGGGGACGGCACCCCTTCCCCCAATGTATAAAATCTAATATGTTATTGGAGCAAGCCTGATCTAGGGCGCTAATCGAGCCTGATCTGGTACAATTGAAGAACTCACAAGTGAGGGGACATGTTGGAATATCACTTGTGAATCGTCCCAAATTGGTTAAATAGGGAAAATGAACCTTATTTTATAAGCCTAGTAGGCTACTCCTTGTATCATCAGTTGATTTTGGATGTAACCTCACTAGGCAAAAACTAGGTTTTGTCCCAATCAATTAGTTATTGTGTACAAGTGTGGGTTGGGCACCCTCACCTTGTGAACTAGCTTTAGAGATGAGTTCTACCTGAGCCCGTTTATCAGGGTAACGGAGCATCCGGGTTTTCTTGAAGGTGATGCTGGGTTTGGACCTGTACCATTTGGTTTAGCACACTGCGCATGAGGGCGGGTGTTAGAAGTTATGTTTATCCCACATCGATTAGTTATTGGGCTGTTATTTTATAAGTGTGGGTTGAGCACCCTCTTCGTTTGAGCTAGCTTTTGGTTTGAGCTTCCTTTTGGGATGAGTTCTATCTATTCAGGCCCATTTATCATGTTCAACTGCCTTGCTTACTTTGTCTCTCCTTATATCTAATAGTTATTCTGTTTAATTTCAGATGATTGAATCGAGGTTTAGAGACCTTTTTAATCATACAAAGTTGTTCCTTAAGAAGAAATGGCTGTTTGGTATTATAGACGATTTCATTACAAAGCAGCTTCCGCACAATGTAACCTGGGGATTGAGCTTGTTGTATGCCATGGAACACAAAGGTGATCGAGCTTCAACTTCAACTCAAGGTGAAGGCTATTCTCTGAAATTTTCAATTAATGGTTGCTAAATCTTGTTGCTACAAGGTTATTTACTGGTCAAAACCATATTCAGGTGAACTGGCACATGCACTACGATTTTTAGCATCTGTTGTATCTCAAAGCTTTTTGGCGTTCGGCGATATTCTTGAGCTGCATAGGAAGTTTCTGGAGCTTTCTGGGGGTATTAATCGCATTTTTGAACTTGAGGAGCTTCTAGATGCTGCTCAACATGGTGTGTTCTCTTTCTTTATTTTCTGAGAAGCATCTCATGTGATATAATTTTGGTGGTATGGAAAATTAATATTGTCATTCACTAGGGATGTTTAAGAACAATATTCTAAATAGAATATTTAATTGCAACTAATATTCTTAGAAGGATGAGGTTTCAATTATCCAAGTAATGTAGGTGATTGTGTTCGATAAGTTTTTACTTTACTTCGCAAGATTTATATGTTTCTGAAGATGAGCTGTCTTATTCTTTTTCTACCATCTTATTTTAAAATGATTACTACTGAATTGGTGGCCATTGTGGATCTTCTAATTTACAATATTAAAATTCTACCGATGTTGAACTTAGTTTGGATCCTTTTTAAACTAGGGTGTGACCATCATCAATAGTGAAGTTAGGTGGGACAATTTAGATTCATGTGCTGCCTCTGAAAGATGACATAGTTGCAGGGTACCCAAGTAATAGTGGTAGATATTGAATTTGGATGTTGGGATTCTTCGAAGTCCTTGCTCATACTGATTCAATACTTTATGAATTTCCAAAAACAAAGGCCACCGGAAGTTATCGTTAATCTCAAGCTGCTCAATGTCTGCTTAAAAGTTCTATAATTCGAGGAAAGAGCTTCCAATGAGAAAACCTTTGCTAAATGCTTGAAATTTAAAATGGTGGGACTTTGTGACATTTTTTCTTGTGGGATTGCAGAGCATAAGGGTACCTTATTTTTGCTTACATGACAATATATTGTCACTTACCTTCCTTTGCTTGTACACTAATATATAGAAAGTGTCCTCTAACGCATGTTTTCCAGCACTTGCTGGATAGGACTAAAAGGGTTCATGCAATAGTTTATAATATATTGTGATTCTCTTGTATTCTCCGAGGTGCTGGGAAGCCACCTCTTATGTGCCAAATTTGATTTATCTTCTGTAAGTTTGCGATTGATGAAAAAGTGCCTTGTAGTATTCATGTCAATAGCTTGTTGGATTTGAGCACTTATTGGTGTGATACGAGGCTTTGGTGGCTTGTCTATTATTATTCACTGAGTTAGGTGTTTCTGCACTTTTAGCTAGTATTCATTGTTACATTATATTAGTTTCAATTCTTGTATTTCCGCAAGGTATATGATGAGCCTGACCAGAATTTTATGTCAGCAGATTTTTCCTCAGGACCCTTGAGCACGGAGTTCCAATCAGATGATATTATCTCCTTCTCTAAGGTGGATATCATTACACCGGCTCAAAAACTTTTGGCTCGACAATTAACGTGTGATATTGTGCCCGGGAAAAGCCTTCTTGTTACAGGTGAGTAGATTGTCCCGTCGGACTTTTTGTAGTCCTCGTAAAACATGAGATTCATTATATTCGTAACGTTATTAGATTTGACTATTTGACATTTTTTTCCTGGTTTTAAGGTCCAAATGGAAGTGGAAAGAGTTCGATTTTCAGAGTCCTTCGTGGGCTTTGGCCCGCTGTCAATGGAAGACTTATTAGGCCTCAACAGCAATTTGGTTATGAATCTGGGTCTCGTCTCTTTTATGTGCCCCAGCGGCCATATACATGCTTGGGGACTCTTAGAGATCAGATAATATATCCTCTTTCTCGTGGCGAAGCTGAGAAAAGGACTTTACCGTTGATCAAAGAAGGTAAATGTGCTTGGTATTTCCATGGTTTCTAACTCATTTTGAACATGTAAATCTTTTGTTCTGTATATGATTTCCCTGACAGAGAGAAGAATTACAACTTCAATTAATGCACTTCCACGAACAAAATAATTATCTTTAACTGAAACTGGGAATGCGTAGGAAAGTTTAGTTGCGCCTGGAGCACACACAAAATGAAGAAAAATGAAAACAGAAAAGGACCGAAACTCATAATTTAAAATGAAAATTATTCTGTTGAGATTTGTAATTACTTTATGAATCCTTCTCCACCCCCCGGTCCACTAATCATTGTATGTGTTTTTTGTTGTTTATTTATTTATTTATTATATATCTTGCCAGATAATACTTTTTGGTGGTTTAGTAATACTAAAGATGAAGATTTTTGTTAGCTAAACTGTGAAAACAGCATAGAGTAACCATGAAGCTTGTTGTCATTGTGTAAGCAACTCGAGTTTTTATATACTCTGAATTTATTTGCTTTGATTTCTGAAAATAGGTATAGTATCCTCTGATTCAACAGACATCTTGGATTCTCATCTAAAAACTGTTCTGGAAAATGTTAAACTACAATATCTTTTGGAAAGAGAAGGTGGATGGGATACTTGCCAGAACTGGGAAGACATTTTATCTCTTGGGGAGCAACAGCGTCTGGGCATGGTACGTTCACTTACTTAGTACTTGCACATGATTTTCGGCATCTATGTTGACAATGTACTTACTTTAAGGAACTGTGCTCTATTCATTGACATTATATTTACTATTTTACAAGGCACGGTTGTTCTTTCACAAGCCCCAATTCGGAGTCCTCGACGAATGCACCAAGTAATGAAAAAAAATCTTATTCTCGTTTTCTTTTCATTTAGGAGATGAAACCATATTGACGTTAGGGATACTAACAGAAACTGTCATTAGGTTACTTTTAACTGCAAAACACTCCAGTTATCTATGGAAACTACAAATGCCCCTGTTATTGGGGGTGCATTTTGTATTGTCGAAAGATAACTGGGCCTTATTATATATAATTAAAGCTAAATCGCAGTGGCTTTTCTAATTAACCTGGGTGTCATTGCACTAACCTAGCTTTCAATTGTTGTTTCTTTATAATGCAGTGCCACGAGTGTTGATGTAGAGGAGCACCTCTACAGGCTTGCAAGAGACTCAGATATTACTGTTATAACATCCTCCCAGGTACAGAGTTGGCTAATTTGTCGATTATCTTGCCTTTTTCACTTTTTCTTGCTTCATGCTTTTTAAGCTAATATATGTTAAAATTTTACTTGTAGTTTGTGAGTGCTGCTGTTGGGCTATTAATTATGGATAATCACATAAACTGCCCGTATACTTACCTAATCACCATAAACTGCCCCGTATACTTACCTAATCACCAAAACTCCAGCTATATTTTAATATAACCGATACGCCACTTAGTATCACAAACACCCTCTTTAAAGTTTGATATTTATGTACTTCTCTTGAAGTGCATATGGAATTGAAAAGCAAAATGCCAAAGGTGATTTTTGTAATTTTGTAAGATAGATGGGTTTTTCTGTGAACAGACTGAATCAGTTCTTGTGATAAACTCGTGTAATATTTTAACTAAACGTTGTTTGACATATCTCCTTTTCTTTTTCTTTTCTTTTATTTTCCTTTTTTTTTTTCAGCGACCTGCTTTGATACCATTCCACTCTGTGGAGTTGCGGTTAATTGACGGAGAGGGAAAATGGGAGTTCCGTACAATTGAGCAGTGAGTTAAACGATACTACTTTATGTTTGCCTTTTACCTGGAAATTTTCGCCCGTAACTTTAAAGATTATTGTTGGGTAAACATGCCATCAAATGCCCTCTTGAATGGTGGAACATTTTATTATTGTTTGTTGTTAATCCAAATAAAAGCATAATATATGATGTATATTTTCTTCACAGCATTTGAAGGAATGAGGTAGGGACTTAGGTAGGGACAAACAAATATTAGAGCAAATAGAAACAATGTAAAGTTGCAATATTTTAGCAGCAACTCTTAACTCTATCTGTCTCTTGTTCCGTTGTAACATTTATAATCGATCGTTTTTTATTAGGCTCGCCGAAATAATAAAGTGGCCTACCCTGCAGTTATATTCTGCGAACTATGCACAAGAGTCTGAAATTTTGTTAGTAGGCACTGCATCTTTGAATTTGTTTTGTGTTGGTTACGTCAAATTATGTTGTACAAAAGTTTACTTGCGTTCATTTGGTGTTCGTGAGGCGTGCCGTGCTGCGTAGACAAAAATCTATGCATTGGTTGCTAAAATTCTGCTCTTATAATCTAAAACAAAGGATTTGGCTGATCAATTCTTTAATTGAGTTTAAAAAATTCTGATTTTTAACTCAAAGCGGTTATTATCAAACACCAACTATAATATTGTTATAAAATGGATAGTGTATATGAACTGAAGTGATATTTTTTTAACTCTTACATTGTGAATTGAAAAATAGAAAGTGAAATTGCAAACGTAAAGCAAAAAGATCAAAGCTAAGGTGAGAAGATTCATTTCCACAAAAAGGATATGCTTGATGGATTCAGAAAGATTAAAGCTAAGGTGAGAAGATTCATTTCCACAAGAAGGATATGCCTTGATGGATTCAGACATATCGTATCCAAATAAACAACGGATATGTTGCAGAAGAAGACTGTCGAGCTCTAGCGAACTTGATTGGAGTTGAGTACTGAGTATGTTATGATGTATGAGACTTTTTGGGAAAGAAAGTATGCATATGATGTTGTTGTGTGTACTTCTGCAGCTCTACCTTGTCCTATTTATAGGTTTTCCAGGCAAGGAAGGCAAAATGGTTAGTTGCCACTAAAGGCCGGTAACACACCAGTCTTGCATGTTGTAATGGGCATAAAAAGGCTAAGCCGTCTTCAGTTGTTAACACATCATCACTCCTTATAACTACATAAATTGTAGGTGGAGTCAAATATGTCCAAGTTCAATAAACCTAGTGAAGGTCACACGAGTTTAATCCAAACCAGAATCTAAATCCAACTCAATTATTTTTGTCTTGAACATTGCAAATAATTTTGAAGCAAAACAATTATAGGGGATGAGCCCAAACCCAACAACGACTTAGACTTTCCAAGGCAGCCCACGTCTAGCCTACAACCAAATTCTCAAGGACTAAGGACTAAGGTCCAAGATCCAAGGCCCAAATCCAAGCCTATACCCGAGGTGAGCTGAGTTGGCCAACTGTGTGTGTCTCTGTGAGTGTGTGTGTGTGTGTGTGTGTGTTTTGGGGGGAGGGTTGGCACACACTTGTGGCCAAAACTAACACCAACAATTGGTGCATAACTTTAGTTGTTGCGACCTCTTCGACTCTCTTTATTAAAGAGAATTATCCTCATTAAGAGTGCAATGTTGGATAAGACTATTGATCTTTCGAATACCACAATCAACGTTTTACGTCGCATATTAATTGCTAATTATTTATTTCTCACTCATCAAAAATCAATTTTGAGAAAATAAATGTACCACGGGTATCTTCTCGGAAAGTATAATTTTTCCACACAATTTAGTTCAACCTGGATTAAATATTTACACATAAGAACCAGTTAAAATCAGGTCACTCCCAATTTTTAATATCTAATTTTTAACAAATATTACAAAGTATGTAAGTATGGCATATAAAATTATAAACCTGCACATAATTGATCATATACGACTATGGTAGGATAAAATTGTTTTATTCTAATGACTTAATTTACGGGTCAAAACGCATAACCTCCTTTTTCTTCTAAGGATATGTTTTGGTAAAATTAACTCATAAGCTAGCTGATAGCTTATAGTTTATCAGCAATTTTTAAGCTTATAGCTTGTAGCTTTTGACTTATAGCTAGAAAAGTTAGCTTATGTGGTAAAGTGTTTCGTAAAATTAGCTGATAAGCTAGCTGAAATAAAGTTTTCTACGAATTTATTTGAAAAACTACCCAAATCGTTGTTGTCCTACCATCCAATCACAATAAAGCAATCTATGACATCTATAAATATATATATATATACTTTCCAACGGCAACAACAAATATTATAACAACCAACCACAAAGTACAAACAGATACACTAACAAATACACAGCCAATAGCACTGTCACACTAGCCTATCAACTCGGTTGGATGATCACACCCTTCCTAACAGCACAAGGATCCACAATACACAACAATCATAACACACAGGCACAACTAGAAGAAAAGAACAAGAATCAAAGAGTTTAGCCAATAAGGCGATGTCTACAGCTAAAACATGAACCTGAAAATTAAACTCTCTATTACGAGACAGTAGCTTGATGATTTCCTTGTGGTGAAAGCAGCAGACAATGTTCCTCCAGCCTTCCTTCACTGATTTTTCCAAGGCCCACCTGATGGCTGAAAGTGCAATGTTATCCCTACTCCCCCCTTTAGAAACCTCATCTTCTAATATCTGGATAACTTGGTTCTGTTTAATGGCCACAGCTTTGAGCTTGATCTGCATGGTGGAGAATGTGGAAGCACTGACATGAACACACACATGTCCTACCCCAAGAGAAAAATTTCTTTCACTATAATGTCTAGCTCTAACCGAGATCAACCTATCAGCTACCCCTTGCACAGATAGACCCCTAAATTCCAACCATTCCATCTTGGCCCCTTCAACCAACTACCTTTCTCCTATCCTCTTTTTCATAAATACCCAATTATTCCTAGTCTTTTAGAGTCACCACATTAAATAAGATGATAGACTTATTCTGTCAATGATGGCTTTTGAAGACCCTGTTGTGCAAATATTACCCACCGGTTTTGAAAGGAACAATTGGGAAGTTGTGTTTCCTCCCAATAAACCCCACTAAGCTTCCAGTAAACATTAGCCCTATCACACCTAAACAATAAATGGTTAATATCTTCATCTGCCTCCCCACATAATTCACAAATTCCATCAACATCCAACCCTCTCCTATTCAACTGAGTCTTAGTACTAAGACTATTGAACCACAACCTCTACAAGAAGTTTTTTTTACCTTAGGTTTAATGGGGAGTTTCCAAGTGAACCTCCACATTTTCTGAAGTTTCTCCTTGTTAGAGCTTGATTCAACATCCTTCCTAGTTTGAAGACTCTTAGATAGGAATGCTGAGTATGCAGATTTCACAGAAAACCTGCCTTTGTTGTTATAAACCCAAAGGAGTCTGTCTCTCTGTCCCCTAACTGAGATAGGAGCTTGAAGAATTAATTCTGCATCTCTCTGATTGAAATTCTGCAGGATGAGGGCTGTGTCCCACTCTCTCCCATTAGATTGATCAAGTCTTGAACTCTTTTAAGTCTTCCCCTGTCAGTCTGGGAAGTACCCTCAAGAATATGATTAGAATTAGACAAAAGCCAAGGTGAATCCCATATGTGAATAGATCTCCCATCTCCACCTGATAACAACACCCAGCCCTAAAATGCTCTCTCACCCCCAACCAACTCTTCCACAACCAAGAATCCACCTGCCTAGGAACCACATTAAACAAATTATTATCACACAAATATCTCCCTCTAATGACTTGACTCATCAACAAAGTAGGTTGATTTAAAATTCTCCATATTTGTTTAGCTATTAGAGCATTATTAAAAATTCTGATGTTTCTAAATCCCAACCCCCCTTTGTCTTTAGGCCTAGCCACTAGATCCCAAGCCACCCAGTGAATTTTCCCTTTACCTTCCTCGTTTTTCCCCCACCAAAACTCAACTTTAATCCTATAAATGTCCTTACAGATACTAACTGGAATTTTAAAACATGACATAACATACTTAAGAAGGGCATCAAGAATAGTTTCAATCAAAATCTCTCTCCCTGCCTCACTCAAAAAGGAATTTCCAGTTACTGGTCCTCTTTCTCACACACTCAAAAATGTAATTAAAGGTATCTCTCTTGTTTCTAACTATACCCAGGGTCCCTAGATAATTAGCAGAATTAAAAATGGAAATCCCAGTCAGAATATTGTTGATCTCAGCCTTGGTTCTATCAGAAAGATTATTAGAGAAGAAAATAGAAGATTTGGACATATTAACCATTTGATCAGAAGCAGTACCATACAAATGAAGCAATTTAAGAAGCTGAGCACCTGACAACATAACACAACATCATCGGCAAAAAATAAGTGAGAAATAGCTGGAGCTTGTCTACCCACTTTCAATCCTTTAAACTCACCTCTATTAGAAGAATGGACCAGAATATTGGACAGAGCCTCTGATAATATAATGAACAGATAGGGAGACAAAGGGTCTCCCTGCCTGATTCCCAGAGAATGAGTTAAATAGCCCAGAGGCTGCCCATTTATATTAAAAGAAAATGAATTTATTTGCACACAAGTCATGATCCAGTTCACAAAGGTAGTACGAAAACCCATAGCCCTACAGACTCTACCCAAAAAATCTCACTCCACCCCCCTATCATATGCTTTGGCCATATCAAGTTTCACAGCCATAAAACCTTTTTTGCCTTTTCTTTTACTGTTTAGGAAGTGGATACACTCATTTGAAATAATTGCATTATCAATGATTTGTCAATCAGGGACAAAAGCAGACTGAAAAGGAGATATACAAGAAGATAGCACTGACTTCAATCTGTTTGCCAAAATTTTTGCAATAATTTTATAGGTCACAGTGGATAAATCTATGGGTCTGTAATCAATAGCAAACTTGGGATTAGCTATTTTAGGGATAAGGGTGAGGACAATGTGATTAACTTCTCTAGGCATCCTACAATTATGGAAAAAATTAGCTACAGTTGGGACAAGGTGGTGTTTCAGAATATCCAAGGAAGTTCGAAAAAAGCAGATTGTCATACCATCAATACCAGGGGCTTTACAAGGGTCCATATCCAAGACAACTAACTTTACTTCCTACTCCTCCACTTCTCTGGTTAAATCAACATTCATCTCCTCTGATATGGTAATAGGGATATTTTCCAAAGGGCAAGCATGAATATCAGGATTAGAAGAAGTAAAGAGCTCACCAAAGTAAGACATAAGCTCTCTAACAATGTTTTGGACAGAATTACAGTAGTCCCATCATACTTATGAAGGCTTTCAAGATTATTCAAGAGTCTCCTTTGCTTTACTTAAGCTTGGAAATACTTGGTGTTCTTATCACATTCTCTAAGCCACAACAATCTAGACTTAGTTCTCCAATAATTTTTCTCATCTGAGTATGCTTGCTGGAGACTAGTCTTGCATTTAAGCCACTCCTCCCAATCCTTATTCCCCCTTGAACTTCTAAGTTCTCTAACTGATCTTTGAGCACATTAATGGCTTTGGCAGAATTGGTAGAATGGCTTTTTTTCCAGCTGAGAATTGTTATTCTAACATTTCTAATCCTTTTCTGCACTGAGTAAATGCAGAGGGCCCTCCATTGGCAATCCCCAGGCATTGGCCACCACTTCTTTGTACCCATCCATCTTAGTCCATCTACTATCAAAGCGAGCAATCTATGGCATCTATCATTGTTATCCTACCATCCAATCACAATATCACACATTTCTTAACCTCTCTTACTCAAAAAAGATTAAAAGATAAAACCCATTACCATATATACACCATAATAAAGCAAAGAAAGAATAAATTGAAATGATGATAAAATCTCATAGTAAACTAATGATGAATAATCTCACTTATGGTAAAAAGAATAAATTGTAATGATGATATAGAATGTTTGGTAAGCACTATAAGTTTGTTTATAGCTTAATTGTTAGCTTATAAGTTTATTGTATTCAAATAAGTTTTAGTTTGGTAGGACGAGTTTTTCTAAAAAAAACTCGAGTCTATCTTATATGCTTCTTTAGGAAGCTTTTCAAATAAGTCATTTGAAATTTTTATTTCAACCGGTTTATCAGTAAATTAACCCAATACTTTTACCATGTCTGTTAGTTTTTTTAGCCATAAACTATAAGTTCAAAATTCACTTATAAGTTATAAATCACTTTTATCATGTCAGCTAGCTTTTCAATTATAAATCGTAAATCATAATCTCATAATAAACTAATAATAATCTCATTTAAGGTAAACTATGTTGATGTTGCACACAACTCCTTTATACAATCAATTTTAAAATTAACACCACATTTAGTTTTTACAAAGTCAATTTTACGATTGTTTCCTCAAAATAAATAAGAAATATTGCATATATGTATATAACCCCTTCGCCAGTTACTAAAAACATGCACAGAGATTTCTTAACGAAAAAAAAATATTGCATATATTAGCCCGATCTTAAAAACATGCATAGAGAGGTTTTCTTAACAAAAAATACAGAAAAAAAAAAAATGACAGCGACTCCGCTGGGGATCGAACCCAGAATCTCTGGTTCCGTAGACCAGCGCCTTATCCATTGGGCCACGGAGTCGTGTCATTCAGAAAGCACTAATTTATTATAAATACAACTTTACTTGATTATTTCTTCTAGTTTACTTTATTCCAACTAAGTGTACAATAGTTAAAAAACCATAATATTCAAAGGAATGATTTTATTGAAAAAGTAGAGACCACTGCCACTCGCCAGTATTTACATCCTACCGTGCAACCTCGACTTGTCTTCTTGAAAAAATTCCTTGTCCATTTTATGCAAGCACCTTGAAATGTGTGAATTGCCAATTACTTGAATTTGGATATTAAGTTAATGAACATATGTGTAAAGTTATTTATGTCTAATACCAAACCTAATTTCAGAACAAAAATAATATAAAAACAACATTACGAAGCATAAATTTTCGCCATGTCAGCATCCGAAGATTAAAAATCTACCACCTAACCTCAACACGTTTTGAATTAATATATAGGTAGGGATGTTTGATATGAGAGCTCAAAAATATTCTCATTTATCCAACAATAATTACACCCTTGGTATTTATTTAGGATTAATCAGATCTGATAATTTCGTTTCTGAACACTTTAGAGCGTCTCTGACGGTTTTTT
>CACSLK010024540.1:14162868-14175122 GCA_902706635.1 Striga hermonthica | reverse complement strand
TTTTTTTTTTTTTTTTTTTTTGAACACTAATAATCTTGCAAAATATGTTCAGTCCAAAAGCCCAAGACAACACGTACTACTTACTACAAACTGAAATCACATCGAAAACAATATATAGTTATTTTGGAATACATGAGGATTTTTAAATAAAAGTCAGCCCAAACAAATGGTAGCACAGTTCATCAAACAGTCACAGTATTCTTCCACACTCTACTCTTTGGGAGAGCCATTTGCGGCCAGACACTCACCGGCCATCTTTGCCTCATCATACGCAGCAACGTGAACTCCGAGCGCTGCTCGACCAGACGGGTCGAGATTCTTAGACCACGAAGCGTCCCATTCTACAGCCTTTGCGGTACTGCACGCTACACTAGGACCCCCTGGAACTGTCGATCTCGCCGCATTCTTTCCCAAAAAAAAAAGGAGAATATATCTTGAGTGAGTTTAAGTCGATTGCTAGAGAATGTAGCGTGAATGAAATTGAATGGAGCAGAAGCATAGTATTATTTACTAGACTTGTTTGAATTTCTACTGTGGTTGTGCCGGCCTGAATTTGGTCTTGTTATTAGTAAAACTAAAGCTCAAACAACATTTTACTCAGGCAGAAGCATAGTATTATTTAATAGACTTGTTCGAACAACATTTTACTCAGGCAGAACGTGCAACGAGATAAGGTGCCTTTTGAAGATTTCTCACATATTTTATCAATTTTTCACGAATGAGCAGATAGAGATAATCATAAAGAGATTGGAAGTAAGAAGGTAAGATGCACAACCATCAACTCCCCACTAGTATGGCTACATCCAAAGAAAAAAAAAGGGGGAAAAGTGAAGAAGAATGAATGAAAGAAAAAATGTAAATAGCAAGTCAAAAGCCCAAACTGGGTGTGCAGAGTATCTCACCTTAGGGAAAAATCTCTCAAAGACGGTTCGATAGTAGTATGCCTCTTTCGTTGTAGGGGTATTCTCGGGATAAACAAAATTTGCATTCGCTAACATTGCATCCGTAACCTGCCCGTATAGAAATAAAATAGATCCAACACTTAAAAACGGAAACCCACACAAAATGAATAGTTTAGTTCCAAAATTTTCTTTTTTGTGAAGACAAGTGTGCACCTGTTGGTTAGCGTGATCTTTCAAGCCATCAATCCAACTGTATCCAACTCCATCGCTAAACTGTTCTTTCTGTCTGTATAATATGTGCTGGACCCAGGAAACGGAATGATTCAATATCCTATGGCTATATCCCGAAATTTATTTTTTCCTTTTTTCTTCCCTTTTCTTGCGAAAATTGTACAAACACAAAGCATAAATGGATAACGGGAGTAACCCTGAAAAGCAAAGCTACAAACCTTTGGCAAATAAGGTTTCTCCTCATCATCAAACGCGTTGCGCAGAATCCACTTCTCAATTCGTCCAAGATCAGGTCTTATCTGCCATTGGAAAAACATACTTATATAGGTAACACAAAACCGAGCATAAACCAAACCTTGGCAGACTAGTTAGCAAATTTGACTTACCCTAGTGTTCATAAAAAATGCATACATATGGCAAAGCAAAATAACACCTTTATTAATTCAATCGCAATATATTTTAAAGTTTTTGCTTTATTTTTTGCTTTCTTCAGCATTTTTCCTTTTTACGCGATTCCAGCACGCTGATAATATTTACATGATAATATCAGGAAGAAAACTTGGGATGGCATGACTCAATCAATGATATCTAAAGTTGGCTCGTTTTCAGGAAAGGAAACATGGTCATAATTGCCACATAAGGCTACATAATGTGCTTGAAAATTGAAGACATCAACTGTAGAATTTTAATGCCTGTTATTCACCCACAAACAAATCAGATTTGGTGCTTTACTATGAATTATGTAATCCGCTATGAAGATAAGCCCACTCACTGAGTCCTTGAAATTCCATCAAGTAGGATATATTTGGACCATTTTAATAATTCATGATACGCAGAATTTATGAAATCTTTCATTTGTAAGTACTGAGTTACTGTCATGGCTAAAGATCGCGAGAAGTTAACAGGATTTCATGAATCCCATCTTACCATTTTCCATTCCGGATCAATACCCATCGCAACATCGATAAATTCCTTGTCCAAAAACGGAACACGAGCTTCAAGACCCCACGCGGAAGTTGCTTTATTAGCTCTCAAACAGTCATACAGATGAAGCGCTTTGATCTGAATTCGAATTCAATTAGACATTTCAAGGAAAACCTTATTTAATGAATGTATGAAAACACTTTTGATGGCTCATAGTCTAATTAAAATGTGACAAATATGAGGTCCAGTACCTTTCGACATGTTTCTTCATGAAACTCCTCCTTGTTGGGCGCCTTGTGAAAATACAGATAACCACCAAAGATTTCATCGGAGCCTTCACCAGATAAAACCATTTTAACTCCCAGTGATTTGATTTTTCGAGACATAAGGAACATAGGTGTGCTGGCCCTGATGGTAGTCACGTCATATGTCTCAATATGATAGATCACCTCCTCCAAAGCATCAATTCCTTCCTGAGAGCAAAATAAAATGAACGAAAGTTACTTTTATCTCAACATAAGATGTCAGGAGATTACTGCATCCATTTGTGGCAAACTATTACTTGCACTGTGAAATGGAACTCATGGTGACGAGTACCAAGGTAGTCTGCCACTTCTCTTGCAGCTCTCAAATCTGGAGAACCCTGTCAGAAGAATAAATCAAAAGTATACTTATATCTATTAAAGTCAATACTGGATAACAATAAACATGAATAGGTTTCCTACACAATGTTCATAATCAAACATCAATAACTGTTCGCTGGAAAAAGCAAGTATAAAAAGGTAAAAAAAGAAATAGTTTGTCAGGATGAGAGTCAAAATAGAACCATAATAACTATGATTAAAGACAAACAATAAAGACATTGAAGAGACATGAAGACAACCATAGCAAAAAAGAGTTTTGATACCTTTAAGCCAATGCAAAAGGTATGCAACTGTGTACCCCACTGTGCAGCTGGAGAATCAGCCAAATATCGAGAGGCCACAGAAGCAACAAGGGATGAGTCAAGACCGCCTGATAGAAGTACCCCAAAAGGTACATCTGCCATAAGTCTCTTGATAACAGCCTGCAGCATAGAAAAGCATAAAATAATAATATATAAATGAATAAATAAAATTCAATGACTTGGAAAGCGTGTATTTCAAGATTAAAATTCTCGAGGGATTCATCAAAAGCGGAGACCCCTACGAGTTTAGATGAAGACCTTTGTGACTGGAATGTATATTTAATGAAGAAGGATGGGTGTATTTAGAGAAGAAGATGGGTGATGAATCCACCGAAGGATCAGAGTCAACACGTTATAACTTGCAAATACAGGTGTAGAGAGGAATATAAGTCACAATATAGAGAAAGCTATGAGTGAAGAAGATGAAAAAGAAAATAGAAAAGATTAATAAAACAAAGGCACAGAGAGATGGATTGAGTAACAGAGCCATAGTAGGAAAATAACGAAGAAAGAAAGAGAGGTCAGAAAAGATCTCAGAGGAACAAGCCATTCAACAATCTACTGGTGAAAATACTGATAAAGCTAACCTTCTCAAAGGCCGCTCGCAGTACAAGGGGCTCATAAGGAGCCGAAGGTATCTGCTCCGCATACCATGGTGGGTTGTACCATCTTCTGAGCCCTCCTGCACATCATTTAGTAATCTAAACTTAAGAAGTGAGCTTGCTAGCAAGTAGACCGTGGCACCATGCAAAAAGCAGAGAAGATAAGAATATGCTAGGAAAACAATCATTAGCCACTACATGTCTTCGCAGCTCAAGTGATTTGTTCAACCTTAAAAGAGTGCTGATCAGAGTTAGAATCCCAAGCCCTTCAATTACTAATCCCTTCTACCCACCCATCCACACAACCCCAGCTCTTTGAAAAACTAAAAAGAAAGGACAAGAAAAGGTTTTTTCTAGTCCAGCTAATGTACAAGTGTCCGACGGCTTATTAACATAAATATATCCCTCCTGCGAAATCTGGCAGAGGCCAATGTTGCTGGTGCTTCATCTTCCTCATGAAGATCATATATCACATTCAAAGAAAGGTTGATACTGATAGAGATTAGGAAAGTAAATCATGGGAAGGAAAGAAAGAATGAAATAAAATAAGTAACACACAAATTAAGGGATTGACTGGAATCATGATTCGTGGGATCCTACTTGGCATGGAAGGCTGTCAAATTGTTATCATATTTATTCTTTATAAACTATTACCTTAAATATATAATATGCTTATAAAAGGGTTGTGAGGAAATGATGATAAGGTATTGAGAGAGATAATATTGCTTGTCGGCTTTTTAGCTTGGGCTGGATTATTTCTCGAGGAGAACCTCATGTTCTTGGAGAACCCCGTGTTCTTTTTTCTTTCTTTTTTATTTAATAATATTTAGTTTCTTTTACATTGGCCCTTTACTCCTATCAATTTGAAGTTCTCCTCGAGAAATAATCCCACCCAAGCTAAAAAGCCAACAAACATCACTTCCCCACAACCCTTTAAAAGCATATTATTTATTTAAGGTAATAGTTAATAAGGAATAAATATGATAACCAATTGATAGCCTTCCATGCAGGATACCATGATTCCATACAATCCCTTTATTTGTCTGTTACTTTTTTATTTCATTCTTTCTTTCCTTTTATTTCATTCTTTCTTTCCTTCCCATGATTTACTTTCCTTATCTCTATCAGATATTGACTAGTCCATCTCACCTTGACAGCAATAAAAAACTAAATCAAAATGATTGGCGGCTGCTTGCTATTTTGACAACTATGACTATAACAGAAAATATTTGGAATATTTTAACATATAAGGGCAGGAAATTTAGCGACAGTAAGACAGATAAAATAACCTCAGACAACTGGGAAAAGGTAAGGCGGCAGAGTTTGGCAAAAATTTAATTGCACTTTGATACTACAAGTTCCAAAATGCATACCACTTTTGCTTGAATAGATGTGACCAGGTAGAAAAGTCATGAATCGCTCACAGTCATCACTTAAAGCTTTCATTTCCGAAGCAAACCAAGTAGATCCTGCAGAAAGTTCAGTGTTCAGTTGTTATGACTTAGGACAAATGTTTGGCCGTCAACAATAACACTCTTTCATACTTAGTTGAGTAACTCTAGGAAACCTCTTGCAGTATGGACAAGCCATCAAGAATCAATAAGTGGAAAGTAGATAACATACCATCAAGACCCCAGCCGATGTAAAGAGGAGTAATACCAATGGCATCACGAGCAGCAATGAAACTATTATCACGGGTGTCAAGCAGCACAAAAGAGAACATTCCATCCAACATATTCACAAACTCTTCTCCATATTCTTCATACTGATAAAGGATTAGTCAAGTCAGTAGAGTAGGAAATAGGAACAGCTGCAGCTTGGATAATAGTATGCTTTTCACAATACAGTTATATAGCACGTTAAGATGCTATAGTAGAACAACTCAAACACATATAACTACAGGATATCACGTATTAGTTCACTTTACATTGTTTATGAGTACTTACCAGATGAGCAATGACTTCACAGTCACTTCCTGTTCTAAACACATGAGACTTCAGCTTCTCCCTGAGGTCTTTATGGTTATATATTTCCCCATTAACCTGAAACCACAAAAAGAGTGTGTCACAAAACCAAAAGGGTACTTTAAGGAACCAAATTCAGAAGCTATGGCCTAGGAATCATGGTAATACCATCCCCAACATTTAACGTTGTTTGAAGAAACATCCTTCCAAAAACTTCAAACTACGCATCTATGCATTGGAAAAAAAACAAGTACATGGCAGTAATTCAAACAGCAGGAATATTTCAGCTCACCAGAATATTTCAATTCTATGACCAACATATCACGAACCAGCAAAGGTAATAACTATAGTCCCTTCAAATAAACAACTACTTAAAAATATGTCCGTAAAAGAGTTACCTACCGTGACAAAAACTGTTTTCTCTTCATTATAGAGTGGTTGATCCCCCGAAGTAGGATCTATAATAGCTAAACGTTGATGAGCAAGATAACAATTCTGATGATTGTGAAGCCCACTCCAATCAGGCCCTCTGTGGCGCAACCTACAATTTCCATATTTGAACAAACAAACACTCAGATGATTAAGGCATAAGCTGATCCATAACAATGTCAACGAAATAACCAACTCAATTATTTCCCCATGAATTCACGGAAGAAGTTAGGAAGGCACTGGTGGGAAGCAGAGATGAGTGGTTACTGAATCATTGAAAATCATTGTTTTTGAACGACTGGTCTTGGTTTATTTATCTATTTATTTATTTGTTTTTTACTTTAGACAAATTGGTTAGTGTTCATCATATTACTTACTGATACAGATGTTGAGTTCCGTAGAATCTCACTGCATTCTAAACCCATTTCAATTAAAACTTCTACACATTCTTTACGTTTGTAAATGGTTAATCTCAAAAACTACCTATTCGATGCTGCAACCCAATATAAATCAAATGTCAGACAACCGGACAACGGAAAAAGTTTGAATTCAACAACATGAGCAAAACGTGTCAGCAGCCAAGTGAATAAAATCCAATATAACACCGAGCATTTTCCACTAGCCTCACCATTAAACTAAATTTTCTCCCGTCAAATCCCTTCCAACATCGAATCCACCAAAACCCAACCACATTTCCGAGCAGAACTAAAGTTCTGACAATAACGAAAAATACAAACAAACAGCCCAACAAATAAAAATGGACATACTCCAAGGTGGCCGTATAATGTGAATAGCCACAGGATGCAATGAATCATTAACCACAAGGGCAGAAAATCGAGTCAGACAAAATAAAACTGAAACATGAAAATCAATACCTTCTGGACAGCTCAATAATCCTGGACCTTTTCGCCTGAGAGTTCTCGGAGACGCCGAGGACGGCCAGAATCCCACACATGGCTGCAGGGTGTCGCTGTATGCGATTCTAACCTTTTGGTTTTCCGATGACTGAATGAGAGAAGAGTTGCTCTACAAAAGCCAAACGTTAAAAAATGGCTGCTGAACTTGAATAGTGAAAGGGCGTATTTTAATTACTATTTATTTAATTATAATCGTATGCAAAGGACGGAGAATCTGGGCCGCTGCTTTTGGGAGCTTCCCAATAGATTCCGCCTTTGGAGTTTTAGGGCTTATTAATCGCTGACTACTGTTTCAAGATTCATATTTGGTGGGGGCCGCCTTGATTCTGCTCAATTTAATGCAATTCCCAGTTGGGGGTGGGAAAGTTCAAATTGCCTACTAAATTAGGTCGTTCATTTACTAGCTATGTATCTCGTGCAATATACGGAAAATAAATATTCATTACTACCTCCTATTCTTTTTAAATGTCATTTTGGCATTATCAACTATTAACAAAATAAATGTCGTTTTGAATATTTTGTACATGTTTTTCCATTATTACCCTCATCTAGCTAATAAATATGCTACGTCTTTTCATATTCACCCTTCATCTTTTCTCAAAACATTCATTTCTATCCTCATTAATGAGGGTTATTATTGGCAACAAAAATATTCTTCATAACTGTGCAACTTCTCAAAACGACACTTATTATGAATAGGAGGGAGTAGTATTTATAAATTAAATTCATTAAATATTATTTATAATTAAAAACATAAAATCAATATGTAGTACTCCCTAGTCCCTCCTATCTTTTTTATTTGTCATTCTAGCAACTAGCACTCCAATTAAGAAGTTTTGTTGTTGTCAATATTACCCCTATTTAATGAAAACTACTACTCCATTAAGTAACACAATTAATGATGATTAGTGTAAAAAATAAATGAAGATTTGTGAAAAATCAAGAGAGAGATAGAATATGAAGAGACATTGGAAATTAGGTGGAGGGGTTACAACTGGAAAAATATGAACAAAATAGCCAAAATGACATTTATTTATTCAATAGTCAATTAAGTTAGAATGACAAATAAAAAAGATAAGAGGGAGTATAATTTACTTATATTAATTTGTTTATTAAAAATGTTACTATAAAAATATGATGTGAATCCTACGTAGCATCAAAATAAAATCTCACACCCTTGTCAAAAGCAAATTGGGGGTTAACCTGTTGATTGACTCTCCAATCGTGGATATGCATCATGAATTTGAGACTGCATAATTACACCAAAAATTTACCTGCAGAAGTACATGGCGCAATGATCAGACAGTCAAACAGATGCTAATTTACACAACTAGCATGCAAACACAACTGTCACATGGATCAGAACCAGGAAATGGAATATGTTCTTAAAGGTTTAACTTTTAATTCAATTTTACCATGGGAATACCAGAGCACAAAAAAGTTACTGTGACTGCAAACCAAGCTTGTCCGTGCATGGAAACTTATTAAACAAGTACAAAAACAGATAAAAATAATACACCACTTGACTACTGGAGATGAGCATTACCCATAAATAGCTTGAACATCCTCTTCAAGTAAATGTTCGGTTAAGTTACGTAGAAGATATCCAACTTCCTGAACCAATAAGTGAATACAGATGCATCAATGTAAAGGTAATTTTATTTGTTATTTTTTAAGAAAACACAACCAGTTTTGAATACGATCAAATGACAATGTATATGTACCTTGGAAAGTGACCGAGCAAAATGACTAAGTTGTAAATAGTTATCCTCTGACCTATTCCAACCATCAACAATTTAAGGAAGGCTTCTTAGATGAACCAACAATCGTTCTCTCATTATCTGAATCAGCTCGGAATGAATCCCATCCCCGTGATTTTTGTAATCCTTAAGTCACGAATTAACACCAAGTAATGTCATAAATCTACCAAGTAGCTATATGTTTCTTATAATTTTTCCTGCATATAAACGTTGTGGATTTATAAGTTAGCATGTGTAAGTAGCTTTTTAGAAAGCTGTATGAAGCCACTTCCTAACTCATCATACACTTCCTAACTCATCATACACTTCCTAACTCATCATAGAATTTGAGCAATCTCTCTCTATTATTTTCCTATTTTCTTGGTTAAACAATTTTTAGAAAGCTGTATGAAGCCATTATACAATTTTTGTTAAGTATTGTAGTTAAAATAGAAATCTTCAATAAGACTCTTTTTGTAGAATCATGGTTAAACATCTGAAATACCCATGTAAATCTAAGGAAAAACACACATGCAATTCAACTCCAAATAGATTAAAAGATCTAAACTCCTCACAATTACCTACTAATCTCTCGATTCAAGCAAGTAAATTGTGTCAAATATTAAAGACCTAATATTGAACTCATCTCTCGAATTATGAACAATATTGTCAAACATGAAAAAGAATTGATCAAGTTCTATCATGGAATAAGAACAAAATACTTGAATAGGGTTCAAAAGAAAAATCATCAATTATAAATAAATCATCCAAAATCCCAACATATTAATCTACTACCATGTCTTAGAATCAAAGAAGATTAGCTACTCATGTTTGAAATCAAATACATAGACATATTCAAAATCAACATGAGAAAACAAGTTCAAAAGATAGAAAGAAAAACTAGTAAGCTTGTCGTCGATCTTCTCTTCTTCCCAATTGCTTCTCTTGTGTGTTCTCTAACTCTCCTCCTTGTGTAATCACGTTCTGGGGCTCAAGATCAGGTAAATAGGTCTTTTTATATGTCCAAAATTCCTCTCCTAAGCGAAAAAGGTAAGCGATTAAAAACAGCCCGCGTCGCGACACGACCTGACACGCCCGTGTCACAGGTCTTGTCACGGGTCGTGTCAGGTATTCTGCACTTACACTTCTCTGTTTGGATGACACGGGTGGTGACACGACCTCGGAGCCCGTGTCACGGGTCGTGTCACACCACTGTACACTCATTTTCGACTCGTTTCGCTCTTTAATTCCATTCTCTTCATCCGTGCATCGATCTATCATTATCCCGGGGGTTTTAGGCACTCACCATGCTCCTCCAATAGCCACAAGCTCTACAAATATGTGAAAATATCTACAAAACAAGCACGCGTAACACCTTTCCAACAAATAGAGAATTAAAGCACAAATATGCAATTTATACACCAATAATGCGACAAATAAGCTCCAGATACTATATGAATATGGTGTAAAATCGCACATGAACAAACCCCCAAACTTAAACCATTGATAGTCCCGATCAATGCATCAAACTCATACTAACACGCAAGTAAAAGCAATCACACTCTCAAAGTCAATCATACACATCATCAATAGGCATCGGGCAAGTAACATACTAAATTCCGGAATTTTTAAACAAAAAGAATATTTCATCAAAATCATGGTCAATGCCTTCAATCCACAAACCTCACGGATAAGTGTATACTCTCTCTCTCTCAAAAGTATATAGGAAAAATAATCGCTCAAATCAATTCAATGCCAAAGAATTACCATAAGCTTGCAAATCGTCTACTATCTCCACCACCTATCGTGCATGCACTTCATGAATCAAAAAGGATTTTATTTGGTTGTAATGTAGGCTCTTTGGTTAGGGTAGGAAATATATGGATAAAGTGACGAAACTCGAGCATCTCGAACTACAAAACATGAACTACACCATTTCATCACCCTCCAATCATAATCAAACCACTCAAAATCAATCCATACCCCTTTCGATCTACTCCCAAGCCATAAGAAAATAAAAATCAAAACAAACTAAAAACCGCCTTTATTCGAACTAAGGCAAATTATATACAAAATAAACTTTTTTTTTCTTTTTCTTTTTTTTTCAAAATCAAAAGAAAATACAAATATCCATAAGCTCATCAACCTTAAACTTACATCATCAACCTTCCCTATTCATCCCTTTATCCACACCACAACAAAACACTCATCCTCTTTTCACATAATGTAATCTTAAATGCTCAAGTAAGGACAAAGATAAAATATAGATATAGCTTAATATGTGGCTTCCAAAAAAATAGGCAAAAGCTCAAAAGGGTTAACTAGGGAATATAATTATCATTTGGTAAGCTAAAAGGTCAAAAAGGCTCAAACAAAAATATGCCTTAGATCATTTTCACAAAAATGCACACACCATGTGGTCTCGACATAGATACCAATGCAAGTTCTAGAATTCCATCAACAATGAACGATATACTCAATCAAAAAAATATACGGCTCAAAAGCTCACAAGGATCATGTATTCATGGATCAAAAACATCAACCAATCATTCAAATTCACAACTCAATTCATCATCAAATTCCATCACCTAACACATTATGCCCAATTCCATATCAAATATGCACAAGAGACTCATTGAGGTGAATCCAAGTAGATCAACTACAACTACTCAAATCCTAATAAAGCAATAAACGTGCTAAAGCAATAAACCTAACATGCAACTACATGAAATGCAAAATAACGTGTTTCTTGAATCCTCTAAAATGACTCCCCCAAACTTAAATGAAATTCTATGAAACACAAGGAGATAATAGAAATTCATAGCTAAGGATCAAGAAACACTCACAAAACCTCACTGAGGCGGCGGGCCAAAATGGCCCTCGTCCATGTGCCACTGGTGCATCTGGCGAATCATCGCCATCATCTCTCTCTGATCTGCTCGCACACCTCTCATCTCGGCCTCCAAACTCGTCATCCGATCGTCTAAGCTCAAGGGAGGTGGAAAAATAGGCCTCTCCGCTCCTTGATTGGAGCTCTCCGGAATGTCCATAGGAACGTCGCCACCGCGCTCGTACTCGTGCTCCTCCTCGACGCTCGGGTGCAGCTCTGTGCGAGGTCGCACATTCCTACTCGAGCCTCCAACTGACTGGCCAAAAGCCGCCTGCACCTCATTAATCACCGCTGAGTGTGCATCACTCCACATCTTGATATTCACCACGTCATCATCACTATCGACCGTGGTGAACTGAGTATTCGGCAGTGGAAAATGGTCCTGAGCCCTCTGGAGAAACAAATAACGGCCACCATTCTGTCGGACAAAATTCATCGCCTTCAATGCCGCCATATTGATCAATGGCGTGTCACTCACTGGGGCCATCGTCGTTAAATCAACTCCACAATAAATAGCAATGGGCGTGATCATGCCACCAACGCACACGAATCCCGACTCAGCTATCGCCGCCTCTCACAAATGTGTACCGACCCACTTTCCGGTGAGTCCGGGACTACTCGTCAACATACACCAGATAGCCGTGAGCTCTCGGAGAGAACAACCACCCATCTCTCCTCTCGCAAAGATCGTACTCGCCACCGCCTTCTGT
>CACSLK010024540.1:14070166-14088929 GCA_902706635.1 Striga hermonthica | reverse complement strand
CAGGGGGGTTTGGTGCAATTATCCCCTTACATAGATGTTAAATTTTACAATAAAATTTATTAACATCAACTTATGTACATATAAATATAAAATATTACATGGTATAAATGTATAATATTTATTAAAATTAAGGAAAATTACACTTTGCCCACCAAACAATTCGCTTTTTTACACATTGCCCACCAAACTTCGTTTTGTGACACTTAACCAGACAAAACTTCGTGAAATGTTGCACTTCGTCTGTTTCCGGTCACCGGCAGCCATTCTCAGGGGCTTTTCTATCCTTTCATTAACTAAAACGGGTACAAAATCCCCAAATCTCAATTGGGGCTCAATTAAACGCGACACACACAACCAAAAAAAACCCTAGTTTGTTCAAATCGTTCCAAAATTCTGAGAAAAAAGAAGAACAAATCAAATGACATGATAAAAAAGTTATATTCCTTCAAATCGTTAGTAATGGGTTGGCAAATTTGTGAGAAAAATGATTCATCAAGTGCAAATGGTCCGTCATATGGTAAGTTTTGTTTTCTGTTTTTTGCTGAGAAATTAATTCATACAACAATTATTCAGACCAATAATTTTGCAATTTATAGTGATTGATTATATTATTGTAATTGTCATATGGCTTGCAGGACCAAATGATGATTATTTTACAATTAGGGTTTACCATTCTGGCAAGTTTGTGGATTTGGGCCGCAAGTTCTATCTAAATGGTGAGATTTCACATGTCGATTATTGTCATCCTGATGAATTGTCCTTGATTGAAGTAATGAGCATGCTACAAGATTTAGGGATTGATGCTATAAAAAATGTGTACTGCAGTAGGAGTGGTGTTAATGACTGCAATGACCTTGTGTTGTTAGAAGATGATAACATTGTCATGCAAATGGTGTTTATGGTGGATGAACATAAATTACTTGGTTTGTATGTGGAACATGAAATAAACACCTCTGAAATAAACACCTCTGAAAACTCAGCTGAACTTCTTTCAGTTAGTGAGCCTTTGGATTTTATAGGTGATAATGAAGGTGATAATGATGAATATGAACTGATTGAAAATCCTTCTACTATTGATAATGGTTTGATTAGTGATACTGATGATGAGCAATCCTTAGGGTCAAGTTCTGAATTATCTGAAACTTTTGATGACAGTGAAGGAGAGAAATCTGATTTTGAATGTGATGATAATTGGTTTGATGATAATATTGATCTTGATGTTGAGTTTGGGGGTGAGATGAGGGACTTATCTCATAATCTTTCAAAGTCTGACAAAACTAGGGCAGAAAGTAGTAAGGGTCACAAGGGTCATGCAATTTTCAATGAGAAGACAAATATGAATGATCACAAGTTTGAACTATGAATGTTCTTTCCTAATATGGCCCAATTCAGAAAAGCAGTGAGAGAAAGTGCAATAAAGAATGGTAGAGATGTTTGTTTCAAAATAAATGAGAAAACTAAAGTTCAGGTGAAATGTAAGCATCAAAAGTGTCCATGGGTCATTTATGCTGCAGTTTTGTCAGGTGAAGACAGTGTTCAAGTTAGGAAGTATAACCCTATACACAAATGCCCTAGGAAGCAAAAGGTGTGTCATGCCAACTCCAAATGGTTGGCTAAAACTTATAGAGAAAAAATATGGTCTGATCCTAGATGGCCTGTTGAGTCCATGCAGAAAGTCATGCAGAGTGAGCACAAGCTTGTTTTCAACACTAGTCAGTTATATAGGGCCAAATAGAAAGTGTTAGCAAGTGGGTCTGGAGGACATTGTGAACAGTTTGTCATGTTGTGGTCCTATGCTGCTGAAATTAGAAAAAAATATCCTGGCACTTCAGTCAAAATCAAGTGTAAGAGGATTGGGGAACAAACTTGTTTTAAAAGGTTATATATATGCTGGGAAGCCTTAAGGGATGGGTTGTTAGATGGGTGTAGGCCGGTGATATTCTTAGATGGGTGTCATTTGAAGACATCAATTGGGGGGGGGTTATGTTGACTGCTGTGGGCATAGATGCCAACAATGGCATGTATCCCTTTGCATATGCAGTAGTTGAAAAGGAGAAGAAAAAATCTTGGAGCTGGTTTCTGGAGTTACTAATTAATGATTTGAATATTAGAAACCCCTACCATTGGACATTCATGTCAGATAAGAAAAAAGGTTTGGTAGAGTCCATTGACACTCTTCTACCTGGGGCTGAGCATAGGTTTTGTGTGCAACATCTATATGCCAATTTCAAAGCCTCACATAAGGGTCTAGCCCTGAAGACTTTGCTGTGGAAAGCTGCAAGAGCCACCAGAGTTCATGATTTCAAGAACACCATGATGGAGCTGAAACAAAGGGATGTACCTGCCTTTGAATGGTTAAATGCTAGGCCACCTGCACATTAGTCTTGGTCTCACTTCAGTACACACTCTAAATGTGATGCTCTGTTGAATAACTTGTCAGAAAGTTTCAATGCTTTGATTCAAGGGCTAGATCTCAACCAATAGTGAAAATGTTAGAGATGGTGAGGATGACCCTGATGAAGAGGATCCATGTTAAGAGGGATCAAATGCTGAAATATCATGGAGATCTTTGCCCTAGAATTGATAAGATGCTTGAAGAATTGAAAAAGAAGAGCATGGAATTTGTGGCATATCGGAATGGTAAGGACCAGTTTGAAGTTGAGGGCAGTTCAGGAACCAAGTTTAAGGTTCACATTAGTGAGAAAACATGCAGTTGTAGAAAGTGGGAGCTCAGTGGCATGCCTTGTCAACATGCCATATCAGGGATGTATTACTTAGGTCATAAACCTGAGGATTATGTTGATGAATCATTGAAGAAAGAAACTTATTTGAGGGTTTACAGTCATTTGATGGGGACTTTAGTTAGCTCAGATGAGTGGCCTGAGGTTGAGGCTTATCCATTAGTCCCACCAGCAGTTGGGAGATTACCTGGGAGGCCTAAGAAATATCAAAGGAGGAGAAACAAAGATGAAACCAGTGGAAAGAATCAGAGCACACATAAAACTGGCAATGGTGTGAAGCTCAGCAAAAAAGGAGTGGTCATGAAATGTTCATTTTGTAAGCAACCAAATCATAATGCTAGGGGTTGTCCTAAAAAACCTGTTTCTGAAAAAACCACTCAAGGGTTAGATGTGCCACCTGCCAATGAGAATGCAAGAAAGGTACAAATTATAATCATTCGTTCATTAATTAGAATTTATATTTGTTTTAGTTTTTGTTCATTAATCTAAGTTTATATTGTATTGTAGGCCACAAGATCAAAAACTAAACATGTTTCTGCATCAAGAGGTGAAGGGTCAAATGTGTTGTCAACAACAAATGAAGTTGGAGGAGTGGTACTATTTATAACTAGTAGTTGTAATCTTTTTATATTTTCTCATTTTTGTTAATTAATTACAGTTTATTATTGCATTTTAGGCCACAAGATCAAGAATTAACAAAAGTCCAGTTTGTGCAGCAAGAAATGAAATTGGAGGAGTGGTACAATTTATAACCAGTACTTGTAATCTTTTTATATTTTCTCATTTTTGTTAATTAATTGCAGTTTATTATTGCATTTTAGGCCACAAGATCAAGAATTAACAAAAGTCCAGTTTCTGCAGCAAGAAATGAAATTGGAGGAGTGCTACAATTTATAACAATTAGTTGTAATCATTTTATATTCTAATTTTTGTTCATTAATCTCAGTTTATTTCGTATTTGTAGTCACAAGATCAAGAACTAAAAGTCCAGTTTCTGCAGCAACAAATGAAATTGGAAGAATGGTACAATTTATAAACATTTGTTATTATCTGATTTATAGAAATGTATTGTTGTTCTCTAACCATTTTATGTTTACATTGTAGGCTACAAGGGCAAACACTAAGGTAATAATTAGTTAATTTAAGTTTGATATGGTGAAGTTCCTGATTAGATAGTAACAAACACATATACTTGTTTCACAGTGTGCTAAAAGAGTTCTTGAAGAGTGTTTTAGTGGTGGAACTGCTACCCAACAATCTCAGAATGCACCTAAAGCCAAAAAAATGAACATTCACAAGGGAAAGAATAAAAGCAACAAGACCCCAGAAAAAGATAGGCATGCTAGATAATGTGAAGTGTTGTTGGCAGACAATTTGGTTTTACTTTTGTTTGGTTTGTGGTTGTTAGCAGACAGTTTGGTGTTTGGTTTTCGTTTTGCTTTTGTAATGTGAAGTTTTCAACAGTTTGGTTTTGCTGCAGACAGTTTGGTTTTGCTACTGATGCCCAGTTTGGTGTGTTTGGTAATATTTTGTAAGAATGTTGATGTTTAACAATGAATGAATGATGTTATGACTTATCAGATTGTGTAGTATTTGCAGAGGAAATGGTTTAACATTGCCCAGTTTGGCTTTTGTTGGGAAATGATTTTTGTATTGACATTGTAGTCAATTTATTGATGACATATTCATGGCAATCTGTGGTGATATTTTGTTTGTTTGAGTTTAACATATTGTGATGAGTTTTTTCTGTTAATTGTAACTCAAGATTCATGACAGAATCATCACAATTTATTCAATGCATAAAGGAAAAAATGTCTTGCACACACAAGAGGCAATATTGCAGTAAAACATGTCTTAAGCATTACATTGAGAATTCTTTCACATTCTACAAAACAAGCCTTACACATTTCATTAAGAAGTCTTACACATTCCACCAAAACATATCTCACACATTAAACCACACTACTTCATTTTCTCAGAAAAAAAATACAGAATGATCCAAGAAGCAACAAGAGCAAACCACATTTTTCTTGCCCGTTTTCTCTTGCTTGCCAACTCGGCTTCAGCCTCGTCAAGACGTCTCTTAAGCCCTGGAATGATTTTTTGAGCTCTTGTGCACATTGGAGGGTCGATCCAAACATAATATTTGCAGCCATTCTGACAATAAAATTATAGTATCATATTATAAAAAAAAAAACCTACAGAAAAGGAAAAAAAAAACGTACTCGTTTGCTGGTCGCAAACCGCCTTCCCGGGTTGTTGTCCGTCCAAGATGTGATCATCACCGTCTTCTTACCACACCTGCAATACTTGTCCAAAGTGACCTCGGATGTTTGCCTCCAAATCACCTCTTCCGCCATTTCTTCAAGCTTCAAAGTAGGGTTCTTGCGATTTGGGATTTTTTTTCTTCAATTTAGGTTTTAAGATCAGTTATTAGTTAGGATAGATGTGTTCAGACAATTTTGCCCCTATTTTAGTTAATGAAAGGACAGAAAAGCCCCTGAGAATGGTTGCCGGTGACCGGAAACAGGCGAAGTGCAACATTTCACGAAGTTTTGCCTGGTTAAGTGTCATAAAACGAAGTTTGGTGGGCAATGTGTAAAAAAGTGAATAGTTTGGTGGACAAAGTGTAATTTTCTCTTAAAATTATAAGTAAAATTAATTGTAAATTACATTTGAAACTCTAACTATTAGTAAATATATCTCTCTAATGAGAGTTTTCATCTCTCTAATGGGAGTTTTAATTGGGGCTCAGGGTTTTTCATATCGATTGGTGTAGTGATATTGCGGATTCGATTATTTCGGAGTAAGAGTGCTCTATTACTACTGAGGTGAGGTCTGTAACACTGTCGAGGTATGGAATCTAGCGAAGCAGAATTAGAAGAGTTGATGGAGCTATTTCCTTTATCGGAAAATGATGTATCAGTTATAAGACATTGCATAACAGGATGTTCGACTTGGTGGAGATGAATGTCGTAGAAGCCTCTTTGGGAGGATAGTGGGAGATAGACGGGCCCATATGATTGGAGTTAAACGGGCAATGGCGTAAGCTTGGATAGGGAATTAAGCAACAATTTCTTTCAATTTATATTCCCAAACTTAGAAGAAGTAGCTAAGTGGATAGAGGAAGGAATTGGATTTTTGAGAATCAATACCTGATTCTCAAAGACTGACACGCAGGCCTTAAGGGCACTGATGAGTGTTTTGAGGAGATCAGCTTATGGGTTCAATTGCACAATATCCCACTGAATTAGTTGTGCACTAATGTTGGGCTTAAAGTAGGTGGTATATTCAAGGGGTGAAGAACGTGAATGTGGCGAGAGCAGGAGGAAAGAGAGGAAGGATTCTGAGGGTTCTAGCCAACATTGACCTAAAAGAGCCCCTACCAAGATGGGCTAATATCAGGTTAGGCAACACTCAGGTTATTGTGCATCTGAAGTACGAGAAACTAGTTAATTTATGTGTTTATTGTGGTCGAATCGACCACTTGGATAGAAGTTGCAGAAAAAAAATAGAGGACATTGAATGCAAGAAGGTGAAAGAAGGCCAATATGGAGATTGGGTCAAAGCAGTAGGGATAAGAGTGGAATCTAAATCGGCAACAAAAGGATCTACCCAAAGAGAGGAACCTAGCCAAAGTAACCATTCAAATGACCATCACAGTGAAGAAGGAGAAGACCCTAGAGATTCAACCAACAAAGACAACAGCCGTCAAGAGTATCAAATAATCTTGTGATCCACACAGTCCCAGCACTGACTATGGTGGAATTTTCCTCATATGTGAATCCAGTCGAGAAAGGAGGTGAAAGAGACAACACTGTGCCAATGAGTACCAATGATCAGGTGCAAGTTGAAAAGATAATAGCACCAAGGGTGATAACCAAAGACAGCCCTTCAGATACTCAGTTGATAGAATTCAAGCTACCAGAGGAGATAAAGAGGAACAAAACTTGGAAGAGAAACTCATCCAAAGAAGGTAGACCTCTGAGAAGCTCCAACTTAATGGAAACAATAAACACCCTTAAAGAGGAAAAAAAGAACATTGGCAGCAAAAGCTAATGACAATCCGAAAATAGGGAAACAAATTGGAAGTTGTTCAACTCAAGAAGATCAAACTGAAAGATACCATGGTGGAGGAAGACAACCGCAAATGGCCCCAACATGGCCAACGAGAGTTGTGGTGTTGAACTTTAGTGGGTTGGGTGGGCCCTCCACAATTTTCCAATTGCGAGAGACCATTTTAGCTCACGATCCAACTTTTGTTTTTTTGTCTGAGGTTAATATATATATATATATATATTTCTAACATTTGTAAAAGATTAGGTTTTGGAGGAGGTTGGCATTATTTGGAACCTCAAGGCACCAGAGGAGGCTTATTGTTGTGTTGGGACAGAGATACTGATACATTATCCCCAAATAGCAATGACTTCAACATATAAGTTCAATTCACAACTAAGGGTCCTCTACAAGCAGAATGGGCTATATTTGTATACATCAGCACAATTAAGCAGGAGAGGGCATTGCACTGGCACTTTTTGGTGGAGGAGAAAAGAAAGTGGGAAGATTGTTGGATGATCAATGGGGATTGGAATGATATCAACTGCCAAGAGAAGAATCAGGGTGGTAAAATCAGACCTGCAAGAAGCTTTCAGGGGTTTAATGATTTTATTGCTCAGATGAGGATGTGTCTGGTTCAAATGGAGGGTCACAAATTTACTTAGGGCAATAACAGAGAGGGAAATGGTTCTGTGGAAGAAGTGCTTGACAAGGTTTTTGCATCATACCAGTGGTTGAGTAAGCACCCCCAAGCCAGTGTGCAGAATATTATCAAAAGTGCTTCAGACCACAACTTGATGTTGATTGAAGATGGGCAGAAAACCAAAAGCAAGAAGAGGGGATTCCATTTTGACAATAGGTGGATTCAAAGGCAGGGATTTGAGAAAACAGTTGCTCATGCATGGAATGAATGCTCTGAAGGTACTCCTATGTTTATCTTGAAAGAAAAAATTAAGAAGACAATGACTTCTCTAGTCCAGTGGAATAATGTTCTTTACTTAGATAAGAGAGCAGCCACTGACAGCCTAACCATGAAGCTTGTTGAAATGAGGAAATTAGAAGGGAGAGAAATTGGATGGAATGGTAAAGACCGCAGAAGGAATTAGATGCAACACACTGTTCTGAGGAGCAATTCTGGCTTCAAAAATCTAGAATTCTATGGCTTAAAGAAGGGAACCAAAATAGTAATTTTTTTCATGTTATGACTAGTGCGTAAACGAACCGAACCGAACCCAGCTTGGATTGTTCGAGCTCATGTTCGTTATGTTCGAACAGTGTTCGTGTTCGTTCGTTTATTTTTTGAGCACAAAATCTTGTTCGAGTTCGTTCGTTTAATTGTTCGTCAAAGTTCGAGTTCGTTCGTGTTCAAATAATTTAATACATAAACTTTTTAAATATGTTTGATTAACTCAAAATTTTTTCGTTCGAACTCAAAAATAAAAGAATAAAATAAAAATATTTTTATATTTTAGACCTTACTTAAGATCAAAGTCTGACTTTCCAATGAAAAACAAAATCGGTAGATGAGTCAAGCTCGAGATCTCATCTTTAGCTAAAATAAAAGAAAATCTTGATCTATTTCCTTTACTTAATTACTTACTTATACGTCAAATTAAGTAGTATGGAAATGCATTCATTTCCTCTGCATTGATATGAGCGATAATACTATCGGAGGACTTCGACTTTAGTCGATTGAGGAATAAGAACTGCAGCTCGGTTTGGCAGTTGAAATACCCCTGAGATTAGTAGTCCTGTTCCGAGCAAAAAAATAAATAAGATTATATTCAATTGTAGATTTTTTATTAAAAATATTTTATGAAAATATATAAAAAATATAATAAAATTATATGAAATTAATGTTTGCGAACATAATCGAATGTTCACAAACGAGCTCGTGTTCGTTCGATTATTAAACGAGCCTAATTTTTTGTTTGAACTCAGCTCGATTAACAAATGAACGAGCTTTTGTCGAACATGAACGATCTCGAACAAGCTTTTGTTCGCGAACATTCGGTTCGTTTACAGCTCTAGCTATGACCATGCAAATGAGGAAACAAAATGCCATTACTAGACTGGTAGATGGGAACAGAGAGCTTACAACAGATGGGAAAATATGTGAGCACATTCTCAGGTTCTATGATGATCACTTTACTTTAGAAGGATCCTTACAGGAAGAAGATGCTCTTCAACACATAAGACCAGTTATTACACATTCAATGAACCTATCTCTTGAGGCAGATGTGGGAGAGCTGGAAATTCAAAAATCTCTTTTCTAGATGAACCCTTCTAAGGCACCGGGGGAAGATGGGATGACAGCTTTGTTCTATCAACACTTCTGGCCACTTTTGAAGAAAGACCTATGCAAAGTTGTGATCAGCTTCTTTGAATTTGGGCAACTTCTAATGTATTTAAAATCATACTATACTGGCCCTTATACCCAAATGTATGAATCCTGTTTCTATCAGCAACTTTTGGCCTATTAGCTTATGTGGGGTGGTGTACAAGATAATTGCCAAGATACTAGCCAAAAAATTGAAGACTTGTCTGGATTGTTGTATCAGTCAAGCACATGCAACGTTCACTCCAGGCAGACAGCTCATGGACAATGTAGTCATAACTCAAGAGATATTTCACTACCTCAATAGACACAGAATATGTAAGAACTGTTCCATGGCCTGAAGTTGGACATGCTTAAAGCATATGACAGAGTGGAGTAGGGAAGTGTATGCAAAACCATGCTGAAACTGGGATTTGATACAATTTTTGTTAAATGGATATATGTTTGTATCTCTACACCAACATTCTCATTTCTGATCAATGGACAACCTAGGGGATATCTTACTCCCTCAAGAGGACTCAGGCAGAGGGATCCAATCTCCCCATATCTTTTTCTTATTGTTTCTAAGGTTCTTTCTTCATTGTAAAGAGGTGTAACAAGCAGTGGGGAATTCAAAGGGCTCAAGATTTCCAAGACAGGGTCAACCCTCACTCATCTACTTTTTGCAGATGATACTTTAATATTCTGCAAAGCTGAGCCCCATCAAGTAGGAGTGTTGAGGAACATTCTGCACTTATATCACAAATTCTCAGGGCAGAGGGTGAACATGAACAAGTCCACAGTTTTCTTCAGTAGAAACACTCATCCCCAGATGAAGTCAGCACTTTGTAACCTACTTCAGGGAATAAAACAACACAGCTCCACCAGGTGCCTTGGACTTCCCTTGGGGATGGAATATCCAAGAAGGAGACCTTTGAATATTTCATTGAGGCAGTCAAGAAGAAGATGGTGAGCTGCAAAAACATATTTTTATCCACAGCAGGTAAAGAGATTTTGATCAGTGCTGTGATAAATGCTCTACCTATTTTCTAGATGTCTTGTTTTAGATTACCTTTGGGTATTTGTGAGGAGCTGAGCAGGATCACAACTGCCTTTTGGTGGAGTAAGGAGGAGAATCTTGAAAGAGGAATCCATTGGAAGAAATTGAGTAGTTTAGCACAAGCTAAAAGCAGTGGAGGGTTGGGATTCCAGGACTACAAGCTATTCAATGAGGCTTTCCTATTGAAACAATTGTGGAGAATTACCACCATGCCTGATCTCTTAGTTAGTCAAGTTCTAAAAACCAGGTAGTACCCTTAGCTCAATCTTTGAGGTGAAGAAGAGCCAATCAGCTTCATGGCTTTGGAACAACTTGGTGGAGGTTATACTTGTGTTTGCTCAAGGTCTGAGAAGAGAGATACGGAATGCTAAGTTCACTAGGATTCAAGATAACAGTTGGGTTCTAAAGCTGAATCACAAGTGCCCAACTCATGTGGCCTCTAACAGTGGAACTCCTATTTGGGTCTGTGAGTTGTTAAAAGGGGATGATAAAGGATGGAATGAGGAACTGCTTCACCAGTTGTTTAGTGACAGAGATAGGGAAGCTATCTTGGACATAAAATTTCTTAAACTTGATCAACATGACAGATGGAGTTGGACCTTTGAAGGAAATGGCAAATTCTCTGTTGCTAACCCTTATAATCACTTGTTGTTTCAGAAATTGCTTACCATAGATGTGGCAGAGGGAAGTGGGTATGCATTGAATGATAAGAAAGCCAGAAGCCGAACTTAGAAGCAGAATGTTAAAGATAAGCTCATGCACTTCTTATGGAAGTGCTTTATAGGGACCTTACCAGTGAGCTTGAATGTGGGGAGTCCAGACAGATCCAATATGCAAAATGTGTGGTGAGCATTCTGAATCGATAGATCACCTTCTCCTAACCTGTGACAGAGCAAAACGAGTTTGGAAGCTTGCACCAATTGAATGGGAGGAGAACCTCATATGCGCACCATCTTTTAGAATGTGGGGGTGGCAGGTTTGTGACTTAGAGAAAACAGAAATAGCTGAGGCATGCAATTATCTACGTATATTTTATGGTGATTATGGCGCTCGCATAATCTGTGGCTCTTTGAAAAGGTGTGGATGCCTGAAGAGGTTGCGGTTCGAGGGGCATGGAGAGAGTGGCAAGAATTTGCGTCTATCAAGAAGTAGTTGTTTTAGTGTTAGGGGTCCTTTTTCAGTTTTGGCCTTTTGCTTGTTTATGTTTTGTGTTTTTTTTGGTGTTTTTGGTTTGTAGTGGTATGATCGAGGGAAAGTCCCGATGGTTGTATCCCCCTCTTTTCTCGTGTTTGCTTTGTTTTTCTTCTCTAGATCACTCATTGAGTGCATCTCCCATTGTAGTTGTAATATTTGAACTTTGTTCGTTATATTCATCTATTTATGCAATCTTCTATCGTTGGAAAAAAAAAACTATGTAAATATCAACATATACCAAAACTTTTTCTCTCTCTAGAAGACCCTCTTTGATGAGTCTCCTCCTAGATCTGGAGTGAACCGGTGGTAAGGAGCTCCGATCTGTTCGAGCCGTCTTCAAATCATCTTTGAACCGCTGTAAACACCTGCAAGAACTCAACACGCGAAGTGTTTCCGGCGAAGAGCCTCCGACGCTCAAGTCAGTATGAGAGTGATGAAGTGAGCTCTACTCAGTAGGAGTAGCAGCTGAAAGGAAATGAATGTAGAAAGAGTGAAAAGTTAGGGTTTGGGATTACCTCACTCTCTTTATATAAGGGTAAAACACTCACTTGAAGTACCCAAAATTCCCTGGCCGACTTATGCGAAGTGTCCAAAATGCCCTAGTCGATTCGCATTCCATCCACCTCTGAGTCAGCATCCAGATTCCTTCTTATCCCATGTAGATTTAGCCTTGTTCGGAGGTTTCCTTGTGTTATATCGATGTATAGAAGTCGTCGGAGCTCTTGATGCCTCGAGGTAGGATGAATCGACTCGTAGCGTTGTCGAGTCGACTTAGGTCACGCATAAGCATTTAGAGACTAGACTTCAGCTGCTCGTCTTTTTATGAGGAGTCGACTTCCCAAAGTCAACTTTGATGAGCTCATCCGGGATACAAAGAAGTTCCTCTTGCTAACGGTTGTACTATCAAGTCGACTCCTTCAAAGTCGACTTGATGAGGCAATCGTTACTGATTGTGCAGTCGAGCAATCTGTACTTAAACCGGTATATGATAATATGGCTATATCATCTAGTCCCCTCCCCCAAAAAAAAAAATTACTGTAAGCGACTTCGAGCTTAAGAGTCAATTTTCTAGTTAGGCACCCTTTGAATCTTACTGCCCGACTTCCTCGTGATATTACTTTCCTCGTCTGATGTCGATAGTATTTGTGATTTCTTCCACTATTTCCTACTCTTTGTTGACAGTTTATCTCGTCGATGTTGTTAACTCGTCATATTGATAACCCTCGTTCGGCCAAGATGCTTATGCTTTAGTCTTAGGAATTTTCCCGAATATAGCCACTATCCCTTATCATTTTGAATTTCAAATTTTGCATTAGAACGTGACACGCCGCCTCAGGTTTACTTTTGCCGCTTCGAATTCTGTGCACCATCTTGACCGTTGGATCTCACTTTGATCTAGAGGCTAGGATTTAGCCATCTCCTCTATAAATAGCCTCATCCGCCATGCTTGTTCACTTTTCACACTCCGAGCTCTCGAGACCTACCCCTTTTTCTGGCAATAAAGCACTCAGCAATCCTGGTGCACACATCTCTCCAACAACTTCTTCGGATTTCTCAGATCTCGTTCTAACAAGGCAACATGTGTAAGTTTTTCCACTTAACTTCTGTATCGCATTTGTCTCCCTTTTATATTGTTATTTTTTTCTTTCTGGTTCTTGGTTGGGTGTTTGTGTGTTCATATTTTTGAGAATCTTCGGATGATTATGGGGAATTTAGAGTCAGATCTTATTCGTATGTTCTCGCCGCTGAGTTATGTTTGTGGGCGAGTCGACTTTGGGAGGTACGGTCGACTTCACTCTCTTCGCTTGTCAACTTATGTTGACTTTACTGCCTGTCCTTTTCCTTCCCCTCTTGAACTTTCACGATTCAATACTTCCTTGCCCTCAGATTATCTTGAGTTGGGCCAGGGCTCTTTCCTTCATTCGTTGTCCCTTTGTCCCGGTCGTTCCTTCCGATATCGAACCATGATTAAAAACCTTCATAAGTCTTAGCACTTTCCTTCATAAGCCAGGGCCAGGGCTCTTTCCTTCACAAGCCAAGGCCAGGGCTCTTTCATTCATTCGCACGTCATAGCACTTCTTTGATATTTTGCTCTCATACTGATCATCGCTTCTCGACTTTTCTCGTAGATTCTGGGCCCGACACTCTCTCCAGCTCTATCTCTGGTTCTCTTGCTCGTGAGATCAAACAATATTCGGACTCTAACTATATTCAAATAATCAGCTCTAAGCCGACAGTCATGTGGGAGATGTCTCCAAGTTCTTCTGTGTCGACATTTGGGATTGACCAGGACGTATACCATCAAGATCTTCTATCGGGCGACTTGATGCAGAATAAGGAAGATCCTCGATGAGGCAACGACTCTCCACGTCTTAATCTCATTCCTCGAGGTTTTCCCCTTAGGCTTCTAGATATCCCCGTGTACAGAACAAGCCCTGTATCTTTACTAATAACAACTCCTATTTTCGAGCCTCATAATGTAACCATAGCCTGTTCATTAGCTAAATTAGCTATTCTGAATCCGTTTATTTATGCCTCTGCAGCCCATATCCAAGGGTTTAGGTCATGCAGTGGTCTGCCCTCTGATTGGGAATGGTTGGCTCCTTCTTTTAATGACGTCTTCTCTCGTCCCCCTAAGGGGTGCTATACGTTCTTTATCGACCAAATAATGTTCGATTTGCGCTTTCCCGTCCAACCTGAACTTTTGTCTATTAGAAATTTGTATAATATTCCAATAAACCAGTTTTCACCTAATTCTATTCACATCATGATAGCCATCATTATCATTTTCAAGATAAAATTCGGCCGCTTCCTACCCGAATTCCTTCTCTACTGCTACAGCTACCGATTTATAAAGGACGCACATTCCCTGGGTCGTCACCGTGGTGTTACCTTTCTCGAGGATTTTTCCTCGAACGTTACTGAATGGAAAGCCAAGTACTTTTATATCCGACCTGCTCCTGGCCGATATCCTTTCACAAATCTTTGGATAACTGAGAAGGTTAAGCAGAATAAACGCCCTTGGTTGAGCCAGTTTGAAGCTATGCTTAACGATTTGAACAAGTGCACTTGGAGTGCTCGCTTGTTGGTTAAGGACAAAGCTCTCCTTAACCATGCGGGTCTTTATGTCGACAAGAATGTTTCTCCAATTAACGACCCTCGTAAGTCGTCTACACTCGGTGATCTTTTGTCGATTTCTATTTTATTTTTTTTCAAGTTGTGGGTCCCGACTGTTAGCTCGATCACTTTATGTTGATAGTTTTCTTTTCTCTTTCCAGTTAAAGCTTTGGCCCGCTTCGAGACCAAGGCCAAGGATGACGACAAATCTGTCAGTCGTCTTGCACCCCCCAAGAAGCCAGACGGTGGTTCAGGCTCGAATGCTCAAGGTGCAATAGTCAAGACGACTGTTGCGAGAAAAGCATGGGTCGAGGGATCAGCTGTTTCCCTGCTCGACTTGTCGGGGTCTCTCTCTCGCAAACGCGCGCAAGATGAGAGGGAAGCAATCCTCGTCCCCGATGATCTCAAACGCCAAAAATGGTTGGATAAGGGGAAAGAGAAAGCCGTCGAGAAGCTCCCCCTCTCTCAAATCAAGACGAGGGCTATTACTGTGGATCAACCATCGTCTTCATAACAATCCTAACGCCCATGCAGTCGCTAAGTACCTTGATTCCATCCTCCATGAAGCCGATAAGGCTCGTGTCTCGGGCGATCCTTATGACCTCTCTTTTTATGTTGTCCTTACTCTTTCTCGGCTAACTGCGTTTTTTTTTTTGTATTTCGTAGTGATTATGGAAGCATTTTTCTTAAGTTGTTTTCTCGTCGTTTAGCTTATCGATTCCATGCTTTCCAACTTACTTGAGGGCACCTCGTCTCTCAAAAACAATGTAAAGCACTGGAAGGGAAAGTATGTTGCCTAGCGTAAGGAACTCGAGGAGCAGAAGGATGGCTATGAGGCCTCGAAGGTGCTGGTGTCGAAGTTGAAGGCCGACAAGGAGGCGGCTCTTTAGAAAGTCGAAGAGCTGACTGCGGAGCTCGAGAAGGCCCGCGAGGACGGCCTGGTCGAGAGGGACAATGGGATTGAGGAAGGGCGTAAGTCCTTTCTTAAGTCGCCTATGGGCTCGATCTTCCTCGAAACCTACCGCAAGGAAGTCGTCCGTGCCCTTCTTAATTCCCAGCCTTCCATGATGAGTTATGCCCTGCCACCCTCCAGTATTTCAATTTTACATTCGATGCCTGGGAAAAAGCTGACAAAGGTACTGCATTAGAGGGGAAACTTGATCGTCAGGCAGTTAAGGAGACTATTTCCTTTCCAGACGGTTACCGGGGCGATGCGTTCTTGCCCGATGATTACCCGTGGTAGAGCGACCTCGAGGCCCGGGCTATTCGTAAGGCAAAATTGGTAGGTCAACTTGAGGTTCCTCCCTCTCCTTTGGCCAGTCCGACCGACTTAGTCGGGCCAAACAGAGAGGAAGACGAGGAATCTCAAAATGGTTCGAGGGTGGCGAAAAGACCATAGGCGATGAAGCTGATGGTAGCGGGCCGCAGGGGACGAAGTCGATTGTCGAGGGAAGGGCTGCTAGGACTGAGCCGGTTGGTGATGAGGATGAGGATGTTGCTGAAAAATGTACTGCTGATTCTTAATTATGTTGTTTTGAAAGATTTTCTGCTTGTTTTTACTCTTGTTTATGCTGGTCTCGACCTATGTTGGTCGTTTTTGTAAAGATCGAGACAACCAAGCATGTAATCATTTTTATCAATGCAATATTTCCTTCTTTCGACTTTTATGTCTCACGTTTTTTCTTCTTTCCACTGCTGGTGCATTTTTTATGTTCGTATCGGTATTTTCTTATATTTGCTTTAAATTTTCAAGTGTGTTGTCTCGTCTTACTATGCCTTCTCCCAACCCTTCTTGCGAGTTGGTCAAAGACGAGCGACGATCTTAGCAGCTTCGTAGCTGATATTCTAAGTTTTTCAACCCGTTTTCTCCCAACCCTGCTCGCGAGCTGGTCGAAGACGAGCAAAAGTTTTTAGCAGCTTCGTGGTGGATATTCTAAAGTTTTTCAACCCTTCTTCTCCCAACCTATCTTGCGAGCTGGTCGAAGACGAGCAATAGTTTTTAGCAGCTTTGTAGCTGATATTTAAAAATTTTCAACCCGCCATCTCCCAACCCTACTTGCAAGCTGGTCGAAGACGAGCAACAATTTTTAGCAGCTTCGTAGCTGATATTCTAAAGTTTTTCAATCCATCTTCTCCCAACCCTGCTTACGAGCAATAGTTTTTAGCAGCTTCGTGGCTGATATTCTAAAGTTCTTCAAACCGTCTTCTCCCAACCCTGCTTGTGAGCTGGTCGAAGACGAGCAACAATTTTTAGCAACTTTGTAACTAATATTCTAAATTTTTTCAACCCGTCTTCACGCAACCCTGCTTGCGAGCTGGTCGAAGACGAGCAACAATTTTTAGCAGTTTCGTAGATGATATTCTAAGGTTTTTCAATCCGTCTTCTCCCAACCCTTCTTGCGAGCTGATCGAAGACGAGCAATAGTTTTTAGAAGCTTCGTAGTTGATAATCCGAAGATTTTCAACCCGTCTTCTCTCAACCCTGCTTGCGAGCTGGTTGAAGACGGGCAATAATTTTTAGTAGCATCGTAGCCGGGTGTACAGGACGTTTGGGAATGTGGTCAATCTTATACGTGCGTGATATCTTGGTTATTCGTAATTTGACTATGATTGTGGGCCTCATATGCTAACTGATATTCCACTCTAAATACAACTTCATAGTTGTTTAAGTCGTATTCGTAGTCGTAAGCTTCGTAGCTTAGTCGAGATTCTACTCGAAATACAACTTCGTAGTTGTTTAAGTCGACTTCGTAGTCGTAAAATTCGCAGCTTAGTCAAGATTCTACTCGAAATACAACTTCGTTGTTGTTTAACTCGACTTCGTAGTCGTAAGCTTCGTAGCTTAGTCGAGATTCTACTCGAAACACAACTTTGTAGTTGTTTAAGTCGACTTCGTAGTCATTGGAGTTAGCCAGCTACATAGCCATTTTGAAAAATTTGATTTTTCAGGTAATCATAATAAGGTCGAAATGTAAATGTAAAAACACAATTGGAGCACAGACTTGAAATTCATTTCATTACTGAAGGCGATTGGAACATTGTTTAGTACAAAAAGGAGTTTGAAACATTGCCTTAGAAATAAAACATTTGAGATGACTCACGTGCCAGGATCGTGACAGTTGTCGTCCTTCTCTATCCTCGAGTTCATATGCACCTCTCTCGAGTACCTTTGTGATCGGGTAGGGTCCTTCCCAATTAGCCTCGAGCTTCCCGACATGTTTGAGAGCGTCTGCTCGTTTGAGGACGAAGTCCCCTACTTGAAAACGTCTAGTTTGGACCCTCTTGTCAAAGGCGGCGCGCATCTTCTGTTTGTATTCGACGGATCGTACCCAAGCTTCTTCTCACCCTTCTTCGATTAGGTCAAGGACTTCCCCAATCATTTCCTCGTTTTTCTTTTCCTCATAGAATGTCGACCTGTGAGAGTGCAAGCCGACTTCGATGGACAGGAGTGCGTCCATTCCGTAAACCATGTGAACCAGAGATTAACCCGTTGAACTTCTCGGAGTCGTCCGATAAGCCCAAAGGGCTGTTGTCAGCTGGTGGACCCAAGCTCCCGACCTTCTCCAATCTTTACTTCAATCCTTGAAGGATGGTTCTGTTGGTTACCTCGACTTGGCCATTTGCTTGTGGATGCGCGATCGAAGCGAATCGTTGCTTAATTCCCATGTCGAGGCACCATGCTTGGATTCGTTTCCCTTGGAATTGAGTTCAATTGTCTGAGATTAGCACCTTTGGAATTCCAAAATCGACAGCAGATATTGTTGAACAGAAATTGTATCATTTTTTCTTCGGTGATCTTTGCCAAAGGTTCTGCCTCGACCCACTTGCTGAAGTAGTCGATCACTACTACAAGGAATTTCCTTTGTCTTGTTCCCATGGGCAACGGACCTACTACGTCGATTTCCCATTGGCAAAGGGAATTGGAAAATTGATTGTCGTCATGTATTCACCCGGGATGTGAATGATTTGCCCATGGCGTTGGCATATTTCTCATTTCTTGACCAACTATTCTGTTGTTGCTCGAATCTTAGGCCAAAAGTAGCCTGCTCGCAGGGCTTTTCCAGCTAGAGCTCGAGATCATATATGTGCTCCACAACACCCTTCATGGATTTCTCTTTGAACTTGGTTTCCTTCTTCTTCGAAAATGCTTCGCAGGTGGGGCCCGACCAACGACTTCTTATACAAAATCCCATCGACTTCAAAGTATCTGCTGGGGTATCGAGCAACCTTTTCCGCTTCTTGTCTGTCTCCCGCAGGCACTCATCCCCGCAAAAGTTC
>CACSLK010024540.1:13950159-13962801 GCA_902706635.1 Striga hermonthica | reverse complement strand
AGAAATTGCCGGATTTTGGTCGGTTCCTTGGTGGAGGTGGATTTTGAATATGGGTAGGTGATGATGAATAGTAGGTTAGGGTTTTGTTTTTGAGATGTTGGGGAAAAAATAGACTACGTGTCTTATTTATACACTAGTGATACACTAGGGTTTTCTCCTCTTATTGGGCTCAATAACGGGGCTTTAATACTGGGCTAGAAAAACTTGGGCCGATTAATTCGAACAATGACTAGGAAATCAAATGCTCGGTTAATAAAATTAATCAACCTCCGACTAATTAAATCAGTCGGTCAACTCTACTGGAATAATAATAGGCTCAGATTAAAATTGACTATATGCTCGATTTTAAAATTGACTAAAATAAAATTTGACTAAGGCTCGATTTAACTTAAATGGGCCAGCTAGAATAATCAAATTCGCTGCAATTGATTGAGCTCGAATATATAAATTATTCGGCTTTGATTAGCTTTAATAAAATCTCGATTAATCCAATACTTGGGTTAGATAAATCCGACTTTAATAATTAAAATTGAATAATTTCTCCATGGTATAGACTATAATACTAATTATTCAATTTAATGCAAATAATAATAATAAATGCATCAAATTAGGAAACTTAATATTTATGGAAATAAAGTCAAGCTCCATAAATAGAAAATAAGATACTAGGCGTTACAATCTATCCTCCTTAAAATATTTCCGTCCTCGTAAATGCTAAACTAAAATATAAGTTAAAATCAAAACTGGAATTCTTAGCTCTAAATTCATTCTTCCTCCTACTAGTTATCTTGGCCATGCTATTGCAATTTGCTAAAATTTGCTATGTGTCTCTGGAAAGTCCCAAGGCAGAACTCAGAAATTCGGAGGAAGTCTATTTTTCCCTCTTAGCAGCATCGCCTTGGCTATGGCGACGCTTCTAGTCTTAGGGAGAACTGAGCTGTAATTGTTTACTATGGTGGTCTACCTTATCAGGCTGATCGAGTTTCACCCGATTACACAAGATTTACCGTACACTTCGTTAGGCTGATCGAGTGCTGAATGATTAGACGAAAGTGTTAACCGTATCAGACTGATCGGGCTTGCCCGATTAGATAGGGTCCGTTATATGCTTCGTCAGGCTTATCAGGCTTTTCCCGATTAGACAAGCATGTCTACCTTGTCAGGTTGATCGGGTCTGACCTGATTAGACAAGGTCTATTGCACTCACGCCAGGCTGACCAGGTTAGGCTGGTTAGGCGGAGTTCTCTACTAGGTGATATGTAACTGGTAGCACCTACTTGCAGTTCATTGCTCACTCTCGAACACTTGGTCGGGTATCGTGTGCACATTCAGATGGAATTCACTGGGATTCCATCAGAATCTGGGATTTATAGACACTTGGCTAATAACTCAGGTGTATACTCCGATGGAATACGCTGGGACTCCATAAGAACTTAGGGGTATAAGGACACTTGGCCTCTACCCGGTTCTATATCGTACCCTTCGGTACATGACTACGCGATACTTTGCACGCAGCACGTCGCAATGCGGCACACCAACAACTCGGGGCCCTCAGGCGTGGCATACAAACATGCAGTACCGGCGTGCGGTGTACCCGCGATTCGGAGCCAGTTCCCTCTGGCAAGTATAAGCATCTCGCATGGAAAACTATGTTTGTCCCGATCCAGTTTCAAGCCTCTATGGTATACCCGACTTAGTGACTCTTACTTCAAGCCGCCATGGTCACCCGGAATAATGACTATTATACACTGAAAACTGGTACTATATAAATGCAAATGAAATTAGAAGTTGAAACTTAAGTTCAATCCGTGGCTAGAATACTCGGGTATCTTCCCGATCGTCCGTCGGTCCACTCTTGATCGCGAAACCTTCTCTCCTAAATACTATCTCGGTACTTTGGCGAATTGCACTTGTGTTCATACAAGATCGTACAGTGTCTACGCCAAAATTCATTTGTTAACTGTTTCGGTGATGGATCGTTCTCTAGAACGCAATCGTCATCCAAAACGTAGACTCTCAGGTGTTATGCTCTTTTACAACTCTCGTACGCTCGAGGGTTATTTCTTCTTCTGCTTCTAACTCTTCTTGGACCTTTTGGCGACTGCAACGGTCTATTGTTGGTGTAGTCCTATACTATTGTAACGCCTTAGGTGGTGGCGTTCGCATGTGGCGCAACCAGGTGGAATAGGCTGTAGGCTAGGGTATTTATGTTGGGGCCTCTCTCATCGTGTGCGATCATGTAGGGGACAAATAAACCGAGGTGAGTGAATTCACGCTCCCACTGTTCTGTCGCACTGCTTCAGGGCCAAAAAATGGTTCTCTATCCTCTCTCTGTAGTGGGTCGGGTAGTACTTCTCTCAGTACGAAGCCCACCAGGGATCTGCATATGCATAAATAATTTGGCTAACAACGGGACTATCGGTAATTCGGTACTCATGTGCACCTCTTGGGGGTCCCCTCCCTCAGAAATCCAGGTTGGTCATTGCTCACTCATCTGGACGCTAGACTTAGGCTGGGCATCGCCCCGCTCATCTAAGTCATAACTGACATCGAACATTCCCGCAATCCAGGTTGGGCATCGCCCACTCATCCGGACGCTAGACATAGGTTGGGCATCGCCCACTCATCTAAGTCATAACTGACATATGACATTCTCGCAATCCATGCTGGGCATCGCCCACTCATCTGGACGCTAGACTTAGGCTGGGCATCGTCCACTCATCCAAGTCATAACTGACATCTGACATTCTCGCAATCCAGGCTGGGCATCACCCACTCATCTGGACGCTAGACTTAGGCGGGCATCGCCCACTCATCTAAGTCTTAACTGACATCGGACATTCTCGCAATCCAGGCTGGGCATCGCCCACTCATCTGGACACTAGACTTAGGCTGGGCATCGCCCACTCATCTGGACGCTAGACTTAGGCTGGGCATTGCCCACTCATCCAAGTGTCAACTGACATCTGACATTCTTGCAATCCAGGCTGGGGATCACCCACTCATCTAGACGCTAGACTTAGGCTGGGCATCGCCCACTCATCCAAGTCATAACTGACATACTGAAATATTGGCCACGACGGGATTACTCATCTGTCTCGAATCCTTCAATCTACTTACACAAATACCTCAAGAATATAAGCAATTAAAAGTGATGAGATACACAATAACTAACTCTGCTGAAATTCCGACTTTAACAGAATAGCCGATTAATAATAGCTACACTATACTTTAATAAGTTATCAAATTCTGAAAACACCTACCTTGGCTAGAGTTCCGGTTGCACTAAAATCTTCTAAATTCTGGCTAGAGTTCTGACTAAATTTCTCAAATCTTAATCGAAGGATAGATCATACGCTCCTGAAATAATCTGACTATAATTAAATATGTATTCGCAATTAATAAAAGTTGTACAGGTGACGTACCTCGGAGTCGGTGTGGGGTGAGCATGGTGTGGTCATATCTCACTAAAATTTCAGTATACAGAACCACTAAGTGTCTCTGATACCAACTATAACACCCCGCCTAAACTTACTAAAATCAGAGTACATTTTTCGCGCTATAAAAGGAAAACTCTGTTTTAATTTTCGAAAACTCATTTTAATTTTTCGCAAATATTTTATCTTTAATATGCGGGATGCTACTCAACTTTAATCTTAAATCTTTAATCTCTAATATCTTTAAACTACTAGCATGCAACCGAGAATAATTCATTACTCTAAACATCTTAGGATTTAAGCATGCATAGACTGAAATTCTAGATACTGAAATACTGAGTGCGGAAGCAAATGTCAGCATGTATCAACAAAGCAAAATATCTCAAACATGTTAAAATATACATGGCATGTTTACTAAAAATATCCTTGCTATGACCACCACCACATCATCGGCTCACGCTCTACGCTCGACACCATCACCTAAAAAATGGTTAGTGGGGGGCGTGAGCATAAATAATCCACGTGCTCCGCCAGAACCGGCACTGAAATATACAGCTAATATAATAACATATCATAACATCGGCATATATGCAAGTACTTAATGGGTCGACAGAAAACGATATAATGATGAACATTTCACTAACAGATTTGGCATTCATCCAATAAACACTTAAATCAACAACCATCTATAGCTGCTACTTAGCTGACTGTCTATAATCACTGCTCAACTGACTGACTATAATATCTGCTCGACTGGATAACTATAACTGGTGCTCAACTGACTCTATAATGGGTGCTCGACTGGCTGACTATAATTGCTGCTCCACTGACTGACTATAATTGCAATATCGCGAACCAAACATACATCTGATATGATAATCATATCACAACCTCAACATTTATTTAATATGATAAAACACATCACAACCTAAGCATACATCTAATATGATAGAACACATCACAACCTACACATACATCTAATATGATAGAACATAACACAAATGCGTATAAATAAGTATATTGTCTATAACTGCTGCTCATCTGAATATCTCTAATAGCTGCCCAACTTACTATATATAATTTCTGGTAAACTGATTGCTTAACAGGCGAGAAGGACACTAGGTCTTCACACTCACGATAAGCAACTGTAGGACCTAATCTGTAGGTCGTTGCCCATACTAGGGCAAAACTAACCCTTATGCACTTCTAAGGTTGGAGCTTAACTCACAACTGCACTAGAGTCCTTGATACTACTGGGGATTCGAAACACTTGGTTATGATGAAACCTATCTCTAGATTAATGTCCCTTAGGAAAGAATTATACTAAGATCATCTGAAATTAGGCTTAACTCAAGGCTGCTCTAGGATTCTTAATTCATTTAACTCAAAGCTTCACTAGAGTTCTTGTCTCATCTTAACTAGCATTCGATTCACCTAAATAGAAAGGATCTACTCGCTAGGTAATTGCCCATATTCGGGCAGAATCTCATGTACATACCTCAACCATGGTATTGCAATTATAGAAGAAGTAATACCAGTACAGGGTCCTCACCTGATATGCTGAAATGCAAGATCTGAATGGTTTGCAGCTTTCGGAGGCTCGATACTCCACAAGCTGCAAAATATATAAGCACAAAATATATTCTAAGTACTTATCTTAAACTGAAAACTCAAATTATATTATTTGAGCTGTCTATGTTCGCTCACTTGGCTTTAAAATCATTTTAGGGATTTAAGAGCAAATTTTGAAAATATTATTGTCTTTGAGGCAAACTAGAGTTCTCTGAAATATTTCTAAGTCTGGAACTATAATCTGACTGAAATCTTAAATCTGATTAAGTCTGAAATATGTCTGGATCTTAAATATATCTGAAATCTTAACTCTATCTGAAATCTTAATCTGATAGGATCAAAAATTTATCTGAAAAATGTCTGAAGTTCTATCTGAAATATATCTGAAATTTCTATCTGAAATAGATCTCGAACCATCCGGACTGACCGGACCGGTCCGACTGAACAAGACCGACGACTCAGTCGCAGTCGGTCGATCATTCGCTCTACTATGTGCAGCTCGGTTTGACCGTGGTCCGAGTTCGGCGTGGCAACTCGGGGCTGACACGAACTCGACTGACACGGCTTAGCCGATGCACGGTGTGGAACGGTGCCACGGTCACTGACGCAGGTGCATTCTTGGACCACAGCTAAAGGAAACGGCGCGTAGACGGTAAGTCGGATGGACTCGGTGCATGGGCACGCACTCGGTGGTTTGACTCGAATTCGGTGCACGGGCACGCACTCGGCTGTTCGGGTCCAACGGTCGGATGAGAGTCGAGCACGTGTGCGAGACGACGATACACGTTACGAATTAATGATACTACATCTAAAAATTATTTAAACGGTATTAGGGTTTGGTCGATTAAACTTTGATCCAAAAATTACCCGGCTTATCGGAACCGGATAAAACTAGTTTCTGATTCTCTAAAACTTTAACTTATTTTAAGTTGATATTTAAATTAGTAATTTCTATGCGATTTATAATGAATTTATTATCAACAACTGCAGCTAAATTCATATTCGGCTAATATAGCATTCTATCGGCTAAAATCCCGATTTACTAACTCTGTTAAATGACATCCAAGTTTCACGAAACTTAAAACATAGCCTTCTCAACATATACGTAGTCTATGGTAAAAAATATCGCAACCCAATTCAACTCCTAATCCAATAAACTAATAATCGCTTCAACCGGTCAAATACTTTAAAATTCTCGTTCGTCTATCAAACAAACTCTAAATATTCTCAAATTCGCACCTAAGCCTAAAGACATCGAAACAAATTTTATATAATTTATTTCATCATTTTATTGCACTTATATCAAAGGCTCAAAAATCCACTTCAAGCTCGATAAATCCTAATAAATCAAATATCGATCAAATCCTCAAATTCACATCTTTATATCATCTTAATAATCCTATCTAAGCTCATGGAGAAGAGTTCAAGCCATTTTACCTAAAATCAGGCTCAAATCAAGTATCGGAAAAGTGAAAAACTCAAGGAAATGGGTCGGTGACACGAATCGGGCCGGAGCTAGGGCTAAGGGCCGCGGATTCGGGTCAACTAGGTCAGACCGGGTCAGCTCTGGGTGCTGGAGTGGGTCAACTTGGACTGGGTCAACTCGGTGCCAAGTTGATTGGGCTTGAACCGGCCGAGTCTCGGGTTAGCGATGGCTGGGAGGCGACGCACGGCCGCGGGAAAGCTGGAACCGGAGTCGGGAGCTGCAGACTCAGGCTGGACGTAGCGAAACTCGGCCGACTCAGATTGACCTCGTGCGTGGACTCGGGACTGAAGTTGTTGGGGCTAGAACCGGTGGCGCGTGGCTTGAACCGGTCGCTGACGGCGAGGAACGTGAGCTGCGATGTGGACGGGCAAGGGAGGCACCGAGGTTGCAGGTTTTCTAGCGTGTTGACGGAGGTCGCGAGCTAGTCACAGTTCTGGAACCTGGGGTGGTGGCGTCGGAGCTTGGGAGCGGGCTAAGGTCGCAATTTATCGGCGGCTGAGCTCGGAGGCGCGAACGGTGAGTTGGGTCGTGGTTTTTCCGGCGTGAGGGGAGCTGTCGGAGCTGGGCTTGAAGAAGCAACGGTTTGAGGTGCTTTGCATGAGCTCGGGCAGCACTGGTCGCCGGTACGAGGGTCGCCTGGAATTCGCCGAATTTTGGTCGGTTCCTTGGTGGAGGTGGTTATTGGAGGTGGATTTTGAATATGGGTAGGTGATGATGAATAGTAGGTTAGGGTTTTGTTTTTGAGATGTTGGGGAAAAAAATGGACTGAGTGTCTTATTTATACACAAGTGATATACTAGGGTTTTCTCCTCTTATTGGGCTCAATAACCGGGCTTTAAAATTAGGCTAGAAAAACTTGGGCCGATTAATTCGAACAATGACTAGGAAATTAAATGCTCGGTTAATAAAATTAGTCAACCTTCGACTAATTAAATCAGTCGGTCAACTCTACTAGAATAATAATGGGCTCAGATTAAAATCGACTATATACTCGATTTTAAAGTTGACTAAAATAAAATTTGACTAAGGCTCAATTTAACTTAAATGGGCCAGCTAGAATAATCGAATTCGCTGAAATTGATTGGGCTCGAATATATAAATTATCCGACTTTGATTAGCTTTAATAAAATCTCGATTAATCCAATACTTGGGCTAGATAAATCCGACTTTAATAATTAAAATTGGGTAAGTTCTCCCTGGCATAGACTATAATACTAATTATTCAATTTAATGCAAATAATAATAATAAATGCATAAAATTAGGAAACTTAATATTTATGGAAATAAAGTCAAGCTCCATAAATAGAAAATAAGATGCTGGGCGTTACATACTGTCTGCACTGGTACGCTCTTAGTGTGTCGTGTTGCAGTATTATGTGATGTATCTACTTGTGCACTCGGTGGGGAACTATCGACTTCACCCCTCAACTCCTTTAAGACTAGTCTACTCGCGGGCTTGTGATTCATAATATAGTCTTCTTCCAAGAATCTAGCATTCGTGCTAACGATTACCTTCTGATCCTCAGGACTATAAAATAATCCACCTTTCGTTCCCTTGGAATAGCCTACAAACACTCGTGCTTCCGAACGTTTCTCCAACTTGCCAGCTTCCTGCACTAACACGTGTGTAGGACTACCCTATACTCGAAATTGTGAGAAAATGGGCTTGCGCCCTTTCCACATCTCATAAGGAGTAGTTTATACCGACTTTGAATGAACCATGTTCAGAATATACACAGATGTTTCTAAAGCCAATCCCCAGAACGAATCTGGTAACATTGAATAACTCATCATCGACATGACTATTTCCATAAGAGTCCTATTTTTTCGTTCTGCAACCCCATTCTGTTGGGGCGTGCCGGGTGCAGTCAATTGGGATTCATTCCCAGCTTCTGATAAATATGTCCTGAACTCTCCAAAGAGGTATTCGCCACCTCGATCAGATCGAAGCCACTTGATACTTTGACCATGTAGCTTCTCCACAACTGCCTGGTACTCCTTGAATTTTTCAAAGCATTCGGACTTGCAGTGCAACATATAAATTTACCCAAATCTCGAGTAATCATCTATAAAAGAGACAAAGTACTCCAAACCTCCTCTAGCCTGGATCGACATAGGACCACATAAATCAGAATGAATCAATCCTAGCACTTCTTGGCTCATATACCCATTTGCCGTAAATGGTCTCTTGGCCGTCTTACCTTCTAGGCATGATTCGCAAGTTGGATAGTGCTCTTCCAATGGATCGAGAAGTCCACTTGCCACTAACTTTTGAATCCTCCTTAGGTTGATGTGCCCAAGTCAAGGTGCCAAAGATATGCTTAATTCATACTCGAAGATTCCTTCCTCTTATTAGATTTAGTCGTGACATTATTCAATTCAGTTTGTTACAGTGTGGGAGAGTTTGGTTTGAGAACATATAAATTTCCAACTAATGAACCATAACAAATGAAACGATTTCCATAACGAATAACAACCATGTCATCAAATTAAATGAAAATCCATCTGAAACAAGTTTAGAAACTGAAACAAGATTCTTTGTAAAACTAGGAACATAAAAGCAATGTCTCAAAACCAAAATACTACTATCAAAAGATAAAGTAACGTCTCCCGCTGCAGCAACTGCCACTTTCATAGGATCACCCATGTAGACGGTGATCTCTGCCTCCCTAAGCCGTCTGGTTTCCTGGAACCCCTGCAACGAATTGCAGGTATGATCAGTGGTTCCAGTATCTACACCCCAGGTTCTGAAAGATACAACCGCTAAACATGTTTTTACGACATTAACGAGAGAGTTACCTTTCTTGAGGAGAGGGCAGTCGACCTTCCAGTGTCCTGACTTGTTGCACTTGTGGCATCTATCTTTTCGGCTTCTTTGCCACAGACTGAGGGGGCGGTCGCTGTACCACCAGGGCATCCTGCACCTTTGCCTTTCCTACAGACTTCTTTCTCTTCCTGCCCTTGTGAGGCCTAGAAGGTCCAGCCTGCTCGGCATCCAGTGCGTGAGGCGCCTGAGTGAATAAGGCCTCCGCCGACTGAAGCTCTGCTAACAGTTCTGGAAGAGCCATATGCATCTTGTGCATATTATAGCTTAACCGAGCTCTTCGGCAGAGATTGGAGCATGATATTAACCTGGGTTTCCCCGTCAATAAAACCTCCCATAACCTCAAGCTCATTGAGTAGCGCCATAACCTTGAGAGCATGCTCCCTTACGGTTGTGCCCTCTGCCATGCGCGTAGTCATCAGAGCACTCATGGCCTCTTGCCTAGCAGCCCTAGACTGGTGTCCGAACAAATTTCTGAGATTGAGAAGTATATCTGCCGCAGTGTTCATAGACTGATGCTGATGTTGAAGAACATTTGACATGGATGCCAAAATGTAACACTTCGCCATCTCATCAGCCTTTTTTCCACCGGGCATACTCTCTTTTCTCCTCCTCAGGAGCATCAGCTGCGAGCTCTGTCGGGCAAGTCTCAATAATCGCAAACTTATAACCCTCAACAATCAACACAATGTCTAAGTTCCTCTTCCTATCAATGTAATTAGGACCAGTAAGTTGATTTTCTTTTCGAATGACAGATAACAGATTGAACGACATGATGAATATCTGAGAAACACGAAAATAATTTTATAGATTAAACACATTTGAATTTAACTGCTAATATTGATATCGTCAAAAGAATATTAACTTAAATTCACCGACATCTCAAAACACCGAGAGTTAATGCATGATGTGAGGGCAACTCTACACAACTCAACATTCGCAAGAGAAAGGCTTTCAAAGGCCCATTAATTTCCATAATTCAAAACCAAATTCATGACGAATAAAATTTATAGTCGGTCTCCATTTGGCCATGCAATAAATTTAGGGACCCCGAGGGGAGTTATAAATAAATCGCATTCTAAGTGAATCCCATTTCTCGATCTTGAGTTCATACGAATTCGATTATATGTCATCCGAGGGGAAGCCCGTACTCTCTCATAAGACTCCATCTAATCGTCTAATTAGAAATTCGTCCTGGTAATTTCTTACAATTAATTTTAGCGATGTCACCCGAGGGGGAGCCCATAACCGCAATTAATTGATTAACCGACAAATTAGAAATGGAGGCCTTAGGAATTTTGCAATTAACTTTAATTTAAAATCCCTTCTTTAACTTAGTATAATTTAAATGAGGATTTTTACTTATTTAAATATTTATGCAATTCTAATTAATCCTATGTAAATGCAATAATTAATTAACATGCATAATTAAATATGCAATTCTAAATTAATTCCATGCAAGTACAATAATTAATTAACATGCACAAATAAATAAAAAAATAAATAATTAATGGCATAATGAATTTTAATAAATAAATCCACTATTATGGCCATTAAATATTGAGTTCCCATAAACAAGGAAACCTTGTATATTTTTTCCTTGTTCAAGTGGAACTCCCACTGCAGTAGAATCCTTGTAGATCTTGTGCTGCTTGGGCACCAAGTAAAACTCTCCACCGCCGTCAGCCCGCCATTGCCGCTGCCCGGCCGCCGGTGGTTGGAATCTTTTTTTTCTTTCTCGCGCGTGTCCGTGCGCGCCTCCGGGCTTCGTCCCAGTTGGTCTTTCGAGGCTCGTTGATCTCTTGTGATCTTCCGACAATTAATCCACGATCACAACATGAAAAATATAATTTACAAAATTACATAATCCGATACTAGATCCAACGAATGGATGTACATGTTTTCTAAACAAAATAATTAAATCTATCCGGTCAACCCCCGGGCGAATAATTATCACAAATATTCATCCATCAAATTCCTCGACATGTCGGAGGCTTTAAAAACAAATTTAAAACCATACATCACATTCATCAACATTCATCAAACACATAATCGACCATAATAGTGGATTAAACTAATTCCTGCAAAATCGAGTTATGCGAATATAATCCAATATATGGATGCGTTTGAACACATCTTGACAAACAAAGCCGTAAAAATTCAAACTTGTACACAATGAATTAAAACAAGCTCTGATACCACTTGTTGGGATCAATTAAGATCTCGTTATGCACAAATCACGATTTAATAACAAAACGTAAACCTATGCGCAACGGATTTAAAAGTTTGGTAGAGAACTTACGGCTTAAAATTTATGGCGATCTGGCTGATCTTCTGGATGGCCGTACACAGCACACCAATGAGTTATTGACTGCAAATCGCGTCCTAGGATTGTACGAACAAGATCGGATCGAAAACCAGATCAAACGAGTACAAAACAGATGAAGACAAGTTGCAGTCCTGGGACCTTGCGGGCGCGTGGTTGGTCGGACGGCTGCAATCTCGGCGGCGTTGGAAAGCTCTAGTCGATAGGATCGTCTGGGTATGCTGCACGACTTGATCGGACCTCTAGTTAGTTCTGTGCGACAAAATATATTTCGTCTTACTTTACCCAAAGATCTTCTTCTGTATATCTCAAACACCTCTTAATCTTATATCAATGGAACTACAAGAAGAAGATAAAACTCAAATGGGAACTGAGAGAGAGAAGAGAGGCATGGGGCGTGTTTCACAAGATGTGGAATTCCTCTTTTCTTTCCATGAGCTTAATGATGTATATATAGAGCTACGGTAGGGATCCTTAGGAGATACACTTAACATAAGTGCTAGTGTAATTCTTCAGTCAAAGACCAACTGAATCAAGAATACACTACAGTCTTTTTCCACAAGGGGTCTTACTGCCTGTCTAGACTTTGAACGAATAGTTTAGTCTTATAAGGAACCGACAGGTGATCTTTCTATTCGAAACACTTCAAACCACACTATCTCAATATAAGACATGGAGTATGATTTGCATAAATAAATAAACTGCAATCATAAATACTTTGACTGAAACATGATGGCCAGATCAAAATGGAACTGATAGAATCTGCAAAATGACATTCACTGAACTCCCTGTGTCAACGAACACTCGTTGTACCGCATAACCTGCTACTTGAGCTGTTATCATTAGGGTGTCGTTATGTGGTCTCTCAACCTCTTCAACATCTGCGGGTCCAAAGTTCATCACTGGCCTAGTCTCATGGACTTGTTGCACTTCGACTTTGGCATGTTGGCTCCTTATATACGCCTTTCTCGCTCGATTTAAGTTCCCATCCATTGGT
>CACSLK010024540.1:13890373-13908248 GCA_902706635.1 Striga hermonthica | reverse complement strand
AAGCAGCTGCGGAAGAAGCAGAATCGGTGGCTCGGATTTCGTGTTCGGGCCACGGCAGAGCTTATCTGGACGGTTTGATCATCGACCGAAAGCCCATCTGCGAGTGCAACGCCTGCTACGGAGGCCCCGACTGCTCTGTCTTCTCGCCCGACTGCCCTGCTGATGCCGACAGGTTCTGTCATAATTCGGACATAAAATTGTCCATGTAATTTTGGTACACATATTTAGTTTAATGTCTTTATATCAATAATTGGTTTGGTGTGCCAAAAATGGTTGACTAAGTGGTGTGTTTTTGTGGGATGCAGTGGGGACCCACTGTTCCTGGAACCTTTTTGGAGGCGACACCCGGCCACAAGCGCGGTGGTCATTGCGGGATGGCACAGGATGAGCTACACGTTCTCCGACACCTCACCTTTGTGGATAACGCAATCGCGGGAGCTAGAGAACCACATCCGTAGGGTCCACCTGGCCGCAGCTAATGCGATCACGGAGGGCAAATACGTGATTTTCGGGGCCGGGTCCACACAACTTCTTGGGGCGGCCGTTTACGCACTTTCTATGAACTTGTCCTCGCCAGCAGCCGTGGTGGCGGCTTCCCCTTCATACCCGGTATATTCTTAATTATTAGTAGTGTGCACATCGTGTTATGCATTGACTGGCTTATTATTTAAAGCTTAGTTTAAGATTTTATTTTAAACATAATTATTTATATTTAACAACTCATTATTGCAAGAAAATAAATACAAAATACAAAAAATTAAATATTATTTATTTGAATATAATAAGTGTCCACCATCAAACCAATAACACCTAAGACATGATATATGATAAACTTAATTATATGAATTGTCATTTTTTTTAATATATATATTTCATAAATTTGAGATATTTAAAATTAACATTAAAATTTATAATTTGGATATGAGATGAAAAAATAGATGTGTACAAAAAAAAAATAGGTACAAAAAATCCACATAATATGAGATTCATTCTAAACTTTAAAAGATTTTCCAGTTAGATAAGTATGGACAAAAAAACTATCAATGAAACTGAACAATTCGAAATATAAAAATTAATTTCTGAAATTAACATTCTTTATTAAATAAATAAAAATCTTAGCTCTGACCATTAAATACGAGATTTGTAGATATATAAATATGGATAAAAATATTTAACAATTAAGTCGACATGACTTTTCGAAAAGATATCAAAAAAGTTTAAACGTTTAATTCGTTAAATGATTAACTAGATTTTTGTAACCAAATTCCCACGTTGAACCGAAAAAATAAGGAAATGATTGATTTAATTTTTTGGTACCAAGATTTTCAATAACTTTTCTCATTATTGCTAGATTTACCCATAGCATATAAGAAAATCATTTACCAATAGCATATAAGATAATCATTGGCCATATTATAACAATTAAGGTTTACACAATATTGAAATTTGATACTTGAACCCCAAGTATCCAGAGTTGCACGTAAATCGAATAGACAGATAGTAATAAAGATTCAAATAATTGCGGAAGCAGTTTTTCACTAAAAATTGAACCTTCAGGAGAGCGTCTCACCCTCCCTTCATATCTCTTTCATTAATGTGAACAACTCCTACATCATCCAAGGGTTTACAGTATAGACTCCCTCTACACTCTACTTGAATAATGATTCACACAACTACTTATCCGACCACAACTCCCTTGTGGATTTTCTAGTTCGAATCCCTCGAAACTATAAGAACGAACCTCCGAACGTTCTTTTACAAAGAGTTCTGAATATCACTCTTTTTCACTCAAGGAAAGAAAAAATATCTAACTCAAAAACATTCTGATCAAAAAGTCGTCCTCAACTCTGGTCTCGTCCTCCTTTTATCTTCAGCACCCTTTGGAAAGTCTTCTCATCCAAGACAAACGCAGATAAGGAATGAAAATCTCTTGAACTTTTTATTCTTCGATTATGGAAGGTGAATCTCACGATCCTCCTTCTCTTTAGATTATGGAAAGTGTATCTCCCCCTCAATCCCAAAGTCCTGCCAAAATAATAACATAAATAACCAGTCATTTGGACTTAATTAAAATTAAGACTTATTCATACCAAAAATAAACTTCCCTTAAATACTTCCGTAAATTCTGGACTCTGCGATCATCAGAAGGCTCATCGATTTACTGCAAATCTTCAGCACTTACAAATATCTTTCTCAAACAGTAATTTTATTTTCATTTTTTTCTAAATTTGAATTCAAATTTTCATTTAGTCGCCATTTTCTAAAAATACTAAGAATAGTAACTTTGAAAAATTTAAGCGGGGATTTTAATACTATTTCAAGTAAATCCATTTCTCTATCTATTACTATATAAAGATGCAATGATATATACTTGAAATAGCAGCTAAAAATCAACAAAAAAAAAACATTAGGTTTCTCGCCTAAAGTATTTACTATATTGAGTAATATTTTTAGCCAAATTTTGAATATCCCGCCTAAATTACTTTAATTAATGTACAGAATCATTTTAGTCAAATATTGCAACTATATTACCATTATTAGTTGCATGATTTAAAATTATAATATAACATATTGACAAAACTTGCAAATATTATATTTTTTAGTTGCATGGTTTAAATTTGGTATATAATATAAAAAATAAATTATTTAATTTAAAAAAAATAAATTATTCAAACTTACGGTCACGGGTCAATATTAACTTGGACGTAAACGAAATAGTCAATTATTTATAGTTTAACAAATTACTCAATAACTTATGGATCAATATTAGCTTGAACATGAACGAAATAGTCCATTATTTATAGTGTAATAAATTACTCAGTTACTTAATATTTTTATTTTAATAGTTTATACAAATATAAATATTTTAAGTAATGAAACAATATAAATTTATATTTTACCAAAATAACTATATTATGCAATAACATTATAGCCAAATCGAGTTTTTGAATAAAAATTTTGAAATGATACTTATTTTCAAACGAATATAATGTAAATTATTATCAGTTATATGCACCACATGGGTTCCGTACTATTTTTAACGAAATATTTTATGTAATTTTGTACAATTTAAACTTTATATAACATTTTCAATATTACATATCAATTTCATATTTTATTTTATAAATGTTACTTAATGAGAATTTTTAATTTATAAATATTAATGAATATCTCTTACTCGTGCGCTGCACGGGACTCATACTAGTTCTATATTAACAGATGTGTGATATTCGCTTAATTTCTTTTATATTTTTTTCCCTAAATTTGGATCATTCAACTGCCATTTTCTCAAAAAAAAAAAAAAAAAAAAAAAAAAAAAAATACTAAGAATAGTAATTTGAAAATTTTAAGCGGAAATTTTATTACTATTTCAAGTAAATCCATTTGAAGTTACACTATTTACTACTACTTCAACTGAATCCATATGAACCAAATTAATCAACTCAACGGTCGAACCGCCTCTCTCGATTGCGTTAGAGTTCGGACGTCTCGATCGCCTTCGTCTTCAAGAAACGGATCGACTTGTAAAGCGCCGGGGCCCGTCCGACGTAGACACTCCGACGCTCAAGTCAGAAAACAGATATATTGACCGTGTATTTAAGTAATCTCAAGAGCTTAAGATTAGAAAAAATGAACATGAGATCCTTATTTATAAGGATTTAACGGCTTATTCCCCAAGAAAAAGGGTATCCTTAATAGTCAAGAATTTTTATCTCGCATAATAACTATGTAGATATACATCAACTTCCATGAATATCTTTTAGGATTATTTCCTAAATCTTCGTGAATATTTTAAACCAATATCGTATATCGAATAAATTTAGCTCTAAGCTCCTCGGACCGGCCTTATCCGAGCTAACCACTCAGGCCGGTCTACTGAGTTATTTTTGGTGCTACATCATCTACCCCTCCCCCCCAACTCTAGACGAGCTTATGGATATAAGACTTGTCTGAGAGTAGAACAATCATGTCCGCCCAAGTCTATCTCATAAGACTATGGCATCGGGGTCCTGGGCTCATCCCGCCACTACAGTCTACCACGTCGGAGCTCTGCAGTGTTTTGCATGCAATTACGACTCCCGGGCTAACTTTGCACTTTGCTTGACTCTGTGGCCCCCTGAGCAACCTGCTCGATGTTTTGCCACCTTACCTTCTCTGGATTGAATGTGTATCAATTGCATGCGGACTAGGATATAGGCCGTCAGTTCACGATCCTCACTTTATTGCATACGCGATCCTGAGAGGTCAGCCCTCATGGCCTACAAGGTAGGTCGGTTCACATAAATCTTGGCATCGAGAACTCACCACTAACACCTAGCATCCAACACATGTGTTCTTAAAAGATTGCTTACAAGTCCGGAAACTGACCCCCGAGCATCGCAAGCTTTGTATATCGCTTGTTCGAGTTACTCACCCTTTATTGGCTACGAGTTGAAAATCCTGCCGTGAGCTCTGTGAGATCGGGCACCCCCACTGTGGACTGTTCTCCCAAGCTCTATGAGCTCGGGCACCGCTACGACAAGCTAATGGTCAATAATCCAGCTATAAGTCAAAAGATCAACTACCGAGCTCTGAGAGCTCGGACAACGCCATGACAGGCTTTCGCCTTAAATTTGTCTACGAGTCCGAAGACCCGCTAATGATCTTTATAAACGCAACCATACTACCGAGCTTATAAACACGATGATACTGTCGAGCTTATGATTATCTCGCCCTAATGCGGCGACGAGTTTAACTTCATGCCGGGCTAGGATAAGCTTGGTAATCGTTCGAATGGGTCACCTGCCGAGGCTCTCGAGCTTGAGCGATGATGACTCAACAGGCTTTCGCCCTATATCGACCAATGTTGAGCTCTGCGAGCTCGAACGAAGTTTTCAACATGCTTTTGCCCTATCTCGACCACCATCAACCTCCACGAGCTCGAACGACATCCTCAATAGGTTTTCGATCTATCTCGACCACCATCGAGCTCCGCAAGCTCGAACAATATCTTCAACAGGCTTTCTCCCTATCTCGATCATCGAGCTCCCCGAGCTTCAACGACGTCTTCAACAAGCTTTCGCCCTATCTTGATCACCGCCGAGCTCCGCGAGCTCGAGCGACATCTTCAATAGATTCTCGGTCTATCTCGACCACCGCCGAGCTCCGCGAGCTCGAACAACATCTTCAACAGGCTTTCGCCCTATCTCGACCACCGCCGAGCTTTGCGAGCTCGAATGACGTCTTCAACAGGCTTTCGCCCTATCTCGATCATCGCCGAGCTCCGCTAGCTCGAACAACATCTTCAACAGGCTTTCGCCCTATCTCAATCACTGTCGAGCTCCGCGAGCTCGAGCGACGTCTTCAACATGCTTCCAACCGATCTCTACCACCACCGAGTTCCGCGAGCTCGAGCGGCACCACTGCATGCTGGCGCCCCAAACTTGGCTACCGCCGAGCTCCACGAACTCGAGCGACCTCATGACAGGCTTACGCCCTAAACATGGCTACCATCGAGCTCCACAAACTCGGGCGCCTCATGACAGTCTTGCGCCCTAAACTTGACTACCGCCGAGCTCCAAGAACTCGGCGGCCTTATGACAGGCTTGCGCCAAAAACCTAGCTACCGCCGAGCTCCGCGAACTCGGGCGACACCACGACAAGGAAGTCTTTAAAGAACGATTGGCTACGAGTCAGAGGACTCGCTCCGCCACAACAATCTCTTCAAACACGCATTAGGCTACGAGTACGAGGACTCGTTCCCAAACTCAGCGAGCTCGAGAACTGCCGCAATGATCTCTTCCAACACGCATCTAGGCTAAGTACGAGGACTCACTCCTGAGCTCTGTGAGCTCGAGAACCGCCACAGCGATCTCTTCGAACACTCATCTAGGAGCTCTGAGCTCTGCGAGCTCAAGAAACGCGGCAGCAATCTTCAAACACGCATCTAGGCTACGAGTACGAGGACTCGCTCCCGAGCTCTGCGAGCTCGAGAACCGCCACAGCGATCTCTTCGAACACGCATCTAGGCACCCTGAGCTCCGCGAGCTCGAGAACCGCCGCAGCGATCTCTTCAAACACGCATCTAGGTGCTAGGCTAACCCTGCACTTATCGTAGCATTACAGAAAAATTTAACCGAAGATATGTAAACAATTAATATTTCCTCACAATCCCGAAAAACTTGTCACGATATCTACACTTTTATCATTTGAACAAATAAAGACTAGCTTATGTACCTGGAGTCGAAAATATCATTGGTGTCGTTGACCTTTGTAAGAAAAAAAATTGGGGTGCAAAATATCTCATTGGGAAGTCCCAAGACTCTGTAAATAAGCGAGTGCCAAAGCGACCTCGACTTAGGTTTTCTTTAAAGTGCGGTGTTGATTCGTCTGGGCAAGACTATTCTCAAGGATTTTATGTCCGGCTGACTTGGCGTGAGGTCATCTGAGCTATGTGAGCCCGATCCTCACCCAGTGGACTATCGTTTTCGGATGTGAAACTGCAACACAGAACTTCGCACAACAAAATTGTGGAAACGAATTATCTTGAAACAACAGCATAATCATCATTTAAAGCGGAAATAAGTAGTAGCCTAGCAGCTATACCGACAAAATGTTTATTTGTGTTTTATATGTATAAATGACCTGGGCTCGGTGAGTTCGTCGAGTCCGTGATCCTGATAAAGTCAATGTCACTCTTCCATATGAATGGCTGGGCACAAAATTGAAACGACATTTATGTACATCCTACGCTGCGCGGGACTCCTCGTCTGCACCTCTGAGCTTTCTCCATAAATAGTCGCGGCATAAGGCACCACGCCAGGTCTTTGTGCCCCCTCGAAGAACACTAGAACTCTCAACATTTTGTCGGGTCGTGAGACAACATTAGAGCTTTGCTGCTAGTTTTCGTTTTGAATGATTGGAACGCGCGGACTAACAGCCTTTCGGACATTTTGCACACTTCATAAGATTTTGAAGCTCGCCTTTTTGTGTTCCTGAGATCCTTATTTATAAGGATTTAACGGCTTATTCCCCAAGAAAAAAAGTATCCTCAATAGTCAAGAATTATGATCCCGCATAATAACTATGTAGATATACATCAACTTTCATGAATATCTTTTAGGACTATTTCCTAAATCTTCAAGTATATTTTTAACCAATATCGTATATTGAATAAATTTAGCTCTAAGCTTCCTCGTACTGGCCTTATCCGAGCTAACCGCTCAGGCCGGTCTACTGAGTTATTTTTGGTGCTACATCAAAGCTTGACTTGAATATCTCAAATTCATGTGAATATTGTGATGTGCAAGAAAGTAAAGGTTGAACCGCCTTATCTCGATCACTTTGAACTACTAAATAGTCGGGGGCGATCTAAGGTTGGATGTGAGAAGGTTTTTCTTTTCTGACTTTTTGACAGTCCCACATTTAGATCGTTATACGTCCGTCCTAGTGAACAGTCGTCCAGACTGCCTATCAAGATCATGTTCTTGATTATGACCATCATGAGATCAAACGAACCAGCTAGGGCCAGAAGGAAAGCTGGCCTAGGGCCTAATGAAGGATATCTAGGTAGGTTACCTCAACCATTCGAGATCTACGATTAAGGTTGGCTGACACCCCAAGGCATCCCCTACCATCACACCTCAAAGATCGACAATGGCATAACATACCTCAATCAAAACAACTCAAAAAGAATAGATGGACACCCAAGAAACATATGTGGTCTATCTAGATATACTTTTTTGTACATTGTAACATGGGTCGTTATTATAAATTTTAAAAATTAACACACAACGAGTATACTCACTTTGTATAATTTGTGTGGAGATATTAGTGGGGCTCAGTAAAGAACGTTAAAATTATGCAAGTCACGGATTTTCTACGAATTCCCCTAAGTGTGACCGATCTAGTGAGTAGGACTGAATGCATACCGTTTAAAAATTTCCGTACACTTTGTACAAAAATTTACAGCCTACGAGACCGGAATAATGGTTATGAGACGATCTTCTCGCCTAGTCATCCTCCTCACCTTTGGTTGTGTGTTTTACCATTGATCGTCCCACACGTGCGGGCGATGCGCGTATCAACTACGTTAAATTGTTTTGTGACAAGTTGGCTATGTCTGCATCATGCATAGAGGCCAGTGTCCCCAACGATGTTTTCGTGTGGTGCAACAGGAGCACGACCCAGGCAAAGCCTAAGCGAGCCCAACACACACAAGATCACGATACCTGACGATGCTCGGCGACCAACAACTTCGACAGCTATGGTGAAGGCTTGTGGCTCACGTGGTGCTGCGTGCGAAGGGCTCGCCGGCTACGTTTGACGCCCCGACGGAACTTGACGGGACTCGACGGCTACGTTGGGTACTCCGATGGAACTCCACGGGTCCCGACGGCAACGGAGCTGCGACGGTGATGATGAAGAAACTTGCGCGACTGGGATGGTGGACGACTGCTCGCGATGGCTGCCAGCTGCTTAGACGATGAAGGTGGTCGGAGGATGAAGGTTCGATGGTGGCGGGCTGCTCGATGAAGATGATGGCGATGAACAAGGTGAGGGACGATGATTGCTTCGGGAAAAAAAAAGAAAAAGAGAGAGAGGGCCGAGAGAAAGAGAGAGAGAGAGAGACGTGAGGGAATGAGAGGTAATTGTAACATGTGGAATTTTGATACCGTATATAACAAGAGTTCGTGCACAATAGAACTAGGTAATTGATATAGGCTAGGACTCTTATTGCTTGGATGAGGAATAAAACATCTTGAAGTCTTGAGCTTTCATCTGGCTTAGGAAAATTGGACTGTTATTTGAGCTCAATTTATCATCTTAATAATTATTATCTTCATTAATAAATTAAAATTATATTAATTAAATTAAGTCATTTCATAAATAATAATTATATCATTATTATTGCATTAATACTTGGGAAAATTAAATAGATGAGGACATCTAAATAATTCCCTTTTTAATCATTAACTCGATAAATAAATGAGTGTGGACACTCACTTAATTATCACATAAAATCGAGCTTACAATAAAAATAAAAATAACTTTATAAATCATTAACTTAAACATAAATAATATCCATGAAAATAATACTTAAGCATAAAATGAATGACATGAGTTTGGGGTGTTACAATCTACCCTTCTTAAAAATTTTCCGTCCCCGGAAAAAGTTCTTATTTCTAGAGTTCATCAACATATAAACAGCTTAGCCTTCTAACTACTTCCAACGCTTCCATTCGAGCCAAGCTCCTCCTCAGCTGGCTCCTCTTCAGTTGGGTCTTCTTCGGTGGTCTCCAATCCGGTCTCCAGTGGGATTTCCTTTCTTCCCACAAGTTGCCTACTTTCAGAACTAAGTCGTAAAAGCTGACCACATCCTCCTTTTTCGATTTCCATCTCCCATACCTTCAATCAATAGCTCTATATAGAGTCTATTGACATCGGCCTCCCACTCCAGTGGCAACACGGTGAGTAGCTTCTTGCAGCCATCCCAATGGGACAGTGCATCTTTCTTGATCTTCCTATCCCTTCCCATTTTCCTTGCCTCTTCTCATAGATTGAGTATCTCTTGGACGTTCGCTCCAACGGTTTTCTGGGAGTCGTAGTCGTACTGTCGGAATTCACGGATCTTTCGGGACGTGCGACAACCGGGTCCTAGAACAGTTTGCGTGGCTCGGATGATCGCCATCTAATCAACAATACAACATCACATGCATGCTTACGAAGAACATATAGACAATGATCATAATCCATAAAAATAAAAATTATCCGAAATTTCCAAAATCCAATCCATGCGAAACACAAGGCGAAATAATATCCCATGCAAAAACAAAGTAATAGTTTTTAAAAAAAATCCAATCTAGAAATCAAATAATTCAAATAGCAGAAGACAATTATTTCGGCTCCTTCTTCATTTCTTCCTCATAATGAGCCAAGGTGTAGACCCTCACTGGAGATCTTTCTCCAAGCCTCCCTTGTCTGGGCAGAGGTAAGTTCTGCTGTGGTGGTGGTGGCGGTTGACCGATTCCCGGACAATTTACTCTCAAGTGTCCAGGCTTCTTGCAACGAAAACATATGTTCTGCCCCAACAGACACTCTCCACGGTGCTTCTTGCCATAGTTATGGCATTCCTGTCTATCCACGGCGGGCACTTGCTGCAGTGGTCGGGGTTGGAGAGCTTGGCCGCCATCTTCCTTCTTCATCGGGTGTTCGAATTTCCTCTTCTTGTTGCTACCCGAAGCTTGAGCCTCCATGGCTTGAGTAGCCTCCTTTTCTAGCTTGATACTTGCCTCAATTTGTAGCGCCCTACCCACTGTTTCTGCATAGGGGAGATCTCCATGGCTCACCACTAGGTGTCGGATAGTAGGTTTCAAACCTCTTCTAAACTTCTTCGCCCTTTTGTCATCCGTATCCACCAGATGCTCAACAAAATAGTTTAGCCTAGTGAATTCCCTCTCATACTCATCCACAGTTAGGCTCCCTTGAGTTATGTTCCAGAACTCGCTCTCCAGTTGCTCGCGATAGTGTTGGGGATAGTACTTTTCCGCCATGATCTCCTTAAACCTCTCCCAGGTCAAATTCGTGCGCTCGTCTACCGGCTTCGTCCTCCAATAGGTGGTCCACCACCTCTTAGCATCCTCTTTCAGCTGGTATTGACCGCACGTTATCTTCTGCTCATTTGTGCAACCCAACACCTCAAAGATATCTTCCATTGTCATGAACCACTCATCTATATGTGTCGGTCCTTCTTTTCCAGTGAAGATTGGCGGATCCATCTTTCGGAAATGTCCCATCATCTTAGCCTGATCCATACCAGTGGCCGGTGGCACCACATTTTGATTTCCTCTTGCCATTTCTGGAAGATACTAGAGTTAATCATTTGCTTCTAAGCTCACTATGTTTGATCATCTCTAGAGTTCGAATCCATTCATGGGTAGAATCTTAAGCCCCAACTCATGTTATTCTATTATGCACGTAATAATAACTTAACTCAAAATAGCTTACCTCGGAGTTGGCATGGTGCGACGGTGGCAAGTGGTCAATTCCTTTGAAACATTAAAAATATTTTACGAGTCTATAGAACCACAACTTGGGTTCTGATACTAAACTGTAACACCCCGCTTTTCGTACATTGAATTTCTAGAATAAATTTTTCTTTTTATAAGACATTTGAAAACTTTACTTGAACTCAGGGTGCTACTCACTTTAGAAAAACATTGCATACGTGAACCTTTTCGTGAACATAAACATTCCATACATGAACATAGAACATTTCATGGCGTTGCCTTGAGAACTTACACTTTAACTTGACTTGCATGAACCATGACTTATTTCATAAAATAAACTTTGCATAACGGAAGTTTTTAAAACATAAGTATCATAAACATTTAAACATGTGACCACCCTCGCCATCGCTCCTTTGCCAGCTCGCCAAAAACTTGGGTGTGGAAAACAAATGGGGTGAGCATTTCCACTTACTCCGTGAGAGATCCCTCTACGTTATCATCCTAATCAACTATAAAGCATGAAATCGTTTTCGTATACTCCACATAATCATGAGCTCCCGACGAGTGGTGACCAACAAGTCGAAAGACTTTCTTGCTTCTACAACACTATTAGACAACTAAACACTAGAGCCTTTGCATGCAGGTGATTACATTCTTGTCACACTCCCACCCCTCATCAAACTCCTTATACCACTTTATGGTGGTGGAAGAACAATGCCTCTCGCAGATGGCACGGCCAAATAGGCTTGATGAGAGTACCTTTCAATAGGTTGAAGGAAGATAGCCTTTCACTAGGCTCCGTACAGTCTTATTGATGGGGACAACCGTTCGAAGAGTGCACCAACGAAGGTTACACATAATCACTTACACCCTCTAACCCTAGCACTTAGCTACCCTCTAGAGTTATAGTCCGTAAACCTTGGTACTGCAACAAACGACTTGCTCGAATGTTGGAACATTGTATAAATATGGGTACTATGCAAGCTACTTAACTTCATTCATAGCATAGGTAATTAAAGAGGATTAATAAAGTAGAACTTCCCCCACCTTTTCAGTAGAATGCTCGGCTTAGACTTGATCTTGACTTTGAAAGAAACTCGAGGGCTCGAATCCTCGTAAAACTACATTCATTGGGGTCATGTCTTAGCGTCTTAACATGGACCTTATTCTTATACTTATACTTATAACAATACATATGCTTTGGAAACTTTGCTCGCTTGCGCCTTGCTTGCATTCTTTGGAAAACATTCTTAGTTAAATCTTGGAGTAATTGAACTCTTAGCTTGCTTGCTTACGGATACTATTCTAATTATCTAAGGTTCATCATGATCTCACTCGATGCTTTACAGCTCATACATGTCACATAAACATGCTTACTAGACTTAAGAACCATTTAAACAAACATACTTAACACTTGACAAAACTTGGCATGCGCTGCATTTTTAAAACGAGCATATCTTTCAACATACAAATCGCATTAATATGATTCATGTCCCATATTGCTCCTAAGACATCGTACTACAACTTTCATTTAGCACTCAAAAGCAAATAAGGTCATATACATGGTCCAAAACCAGCAAACATTCAAAGCTAAAATGCTGTCCAGAAATTTAAAATAAATTCATGCGCAGTTTTACGAAAACAGGTATCATTCACTACTCGGACCATATTTTTGCTTGATTCCAGAACCACATGAAAGATAACACATAGAACTACAATTTCAATGAAGACTTCAGGTTCATTTGAGCACATTATCACATCTTAAACACACAAAACATCCAAACCTAACTGCAGCCGGATTTAAGAAAAACTGCTCGCGCAACAATTTTGTAAAAATCATAAATTATTCGTTTTAAATCGAAACTGCATGATTCCAAAGCTCACGTAAATACAACCGAACGAACTACATATCATATGAAGAACTCGAAAACCGAGAATAACATCTCAGGGGACTAAATTGCTCCCTAACAGACAGCACGAAAACAACAATTACACATGAAATCATACCAATTTTATCCGAACTTCATATCATCTCGAAAGCAACCTAAAACATGGGTTCTAGGCACGTTCATCATATAATAAAACATGATCAACAATACATACATTGAACAACTAACCCTATTCACATATCATTCAATCAATTCTTTCGGAAGCCCGACAAGGCTCCGACCAATTCCAATTCATCATATAACTCAAAATTATTTACTCGGACCTTAAGCAAGCATACGAGGTTTAATTATCAAGTCTTGACACATTAATAATTCATGCATTATTAACTGAATTCAAATTAACAGTCGAAGGAGGTTAAGGCATTAGGGTTTTACCGCTCGGAAAAAAAAAAAAAAGGATGACGGTAAGGGTTCGAAAGAGGACTCGTGGCTAGACGATGGGCTGCGGTTAAAGGCTGGGATCCTTTACGGCTCGGCCACTCTCGCTTGGGCTCACCGGAATCGCTGCGAAGGTGCTGCGACGATGGCGAAGGGCTGCTGCATGGTGTCGAACGTCGGAGGAGCTGCTGTCCGCGGCGGAGGAGGCGGCTTGCTGCGGTGGCTGTGGCTTGCTGCGGCTCGGCTCACGGTGACTGAGGGCTGGGGTCTGCTCAGCGTGGGGAGGATCTGCGACGGCGGAGCGTCGTGGTGGTCGAAGGCTGCGGCTGCTGATCGGGAAAAAGGGGCCTGCGCGCGACGGTGGAGAGGCTGCTCGCTATGGTGAAGGCTTGTGGCTCACGTGGTGCTGCGCGCGAAGGGCTCGCCGGCTACGTTTGACGCTCCGACGGAACTCGACGGGAATCGACGGCTACGTTGGGTACTCCGACGGAACTCCACGGGTCCCGACGGCAATGGAGGTGCGACGGTGATGATGAAGAAACTTGCGCGACTGGGATGGTGGATGACTGCTCGCGATGGCTGCCTGCTGCTTGGACGATGAAGGTGGTCGGAGGATGAAGGTTCGATGGTGGCGGGCTGCTCGATGAAGATGGTGGCGATGAACAAGGTGAGGGACGATGATTGCTTCGGGAAAAAAAAAGAAAAAGAGAGAGAGGGCCGAGAGAAAGAGAGAGAGACGTGAGGGAATGAGAGGTAATTGTAACATGTGGGATTTTGATACCGTATATAACAAGACTTCTTGCACAATAGAACTAGGTAATTGATATAGGCTAGGACTCTTATTGCTTGGATGAGGAATAAAACATCGTGAAGTCTTGAGCTTTCATCTGGCTTAGGAAAATTGGACTGTTATTTGAGCTCAATTTATCATCTTAATAATTATTATCTTCATTAATAAATTAAAATTATATTAATTAAATTAAGCCATTTCATAAATAATAATTATATCATTATTATTGCATTAATATTTAGGAAAATTAAATAGATGAGGACATCTAAATAATTCCCTTTTTAATCATTAACTCGATAAATAAAGGAGTGTGGACACTCACTTAATTATCACATAAAATCGAGCTTACAATAAAAATAAAAATAACTTTATAAATCATTAACTTAAACATAAATAATAACATAAAATCGTAACGAATTTTGAAATTCCTCTATAGTGTTGGCTCCACCTCACAAGTAAACACAAAACTCGAGGTAGATTTTACTAATTGTCCACTTAAAACATCTGGCTTCCAAATACCTCGTCGGATCCTCCTGACCTCTTCACGTAAATCATCAAATAGAAATTCATGTTTGGGTCCTCATGACTGTTTCTCATAAAACATCGGTGCCTCTAAAGTACTCGTCGGGTCCTCGCGACCACTCATCGTAAAAGGTGGAGATCATGCCTAAAAATGTCTTGTCGGGTATTCCTGACCTCCTAGAGTAAATCATCAGACTACAAAATGCCTCGTTAGGTCCTCTCGACCCCCTTCATGTAAGTCACACTGCTTCAAAATACCTCGTTGAGTCCTCCCAACCTCTTCCTGTAAGTCACTAGGGCGAAAAGTTTCTCTTTGGGCTTTCTCGACCTCACTACATAAATCACCAGGGTGTGAAACTTCTTATCGGGCCATTTTGACCTCTCTAAGAGTAACTGGGGCACAAAACTTTCTGTTGGGCTTCTCGACCTCTCTACAAAAATAAATGAAGCGCGAAATTTCTAATTGAGTCTCCCCGACCTCTCTACGTAAATAATCGGGGTGTGAAACTTCTCGTTGGGCTTCTTGATCTCACTACAAAAGTAATTTGAGTGCGAAACTCCCCATCAGATCCTCCAGAGTAGCCCGTCGTGGCCTGCACTACCTACTTATACCTCTTGAAGATTTCTCCAACTATGCAAAAATGTATTCCACCCTACCAAGAAAATAAATCACCCAGAGCCTATTGTCTTATCCTTCTCCAAAGTACTATCGACGTGGCCCAACATATAGCTCTTCCTCAAGGCCCACGGATTTTGGAGATCTCTCCACCTAACATAAAGTTTCTCAACATGGCCTAAAGATATTTCTGCTCTCTGGACGTGGCCCAGTATAAAGTATCTCCACAGGGTCCAATAAATGTTTCTAATAGCACAGTAACATTCCTATACAATAGTCAAATACTATTAAACAACCCATTAGCCAAATACCAAATCATAGGTTCAAACAACATAACCATCATTTGCCTAATTCTTTTTTTTTTTTTTTCCAACATCAAATGCATTAACTGAAAACTCATATACAATAGTCCGAGTAACCAAATAGATTACAAGCAATTTCCTACTAGCTAAAACAACTACTAGCAAAAAACCTGCTCCGGGGAACACACCGTGCCCCTAAGAAATCACACCGGTCCAAACAATACAACAAACAACTAAGAAATAATAACAAGATTCAACAATAAACCCAAAAAAAAAAATGTCTTCTACAATCAAACACAAAGATACCAGAGAATCTGATTTACAGTTCAAAAGATCAACCACCTTTTTGTCTTGAAATCACGCCTTCATTGTATGCCAACCTTCAGTCACCCCCGCCTCTAACCATCTTCTGAAACACTGTATGTTCCACTGATGACTTGGGTTGTTTTGCTTCAATGTACCACTTAGATGTCACTTTGTGTTGATCGTATGCCCGTGAGCCAACCAGGTCTTAGCTCTTGAGTTGATACCACTGACTGCATAATCCTGCTACCCTACTCCTAAGCTCTCACTAACTCCCTGCTGCTCCACACCTGGGCTAACACCAACCCCTAACTGTCCCTTAGCCTTCTCAAGTTCCAGTCATTCACCCTTGGCCCTAGTGACCAGATCCCACTCCCCCAAACTTTCTCCATGAAAGAGGCATGTTTCTTATTTTCCGTAACCATCATAGCAAGTAGGCAGACAAATCCACTTGTTTATGTAGTTATGTGTTCTATCAATCTAGCACAAGTCTCCCCACCATTCTTGAAAACTGAGGTTTTTGTTTAGCATCTTTTCCCATGAAATGCCTGTAATTTTTTGTACTGTTTAAGCTCTTTTAAACATGAAAAACATATGCTCTAAATTTCCACTTCAGCCCCACACCAACGACATATGTCATCAATTTACACCCCTTTCTACTTCAATCTACTTTTGTGCCCAAGTAATTGAACCACCACCTCTATAAAAATGACTTCAGCTTGTGTTTGACAAGTAAGGCCCATCGATTTTTCCACATAAGTTGTGTTCTATCTTTGGAGGTGCTGGATTCCTCTTTCTTAGTCAGGATCAGATTGTAAGCTCCTTTTACTGTGAACTTCCTTCTCTTGTCAGCATCCAGCACCATTTTGTGTCTTGCTCCTCAATGACTGAGGTGAATATTCAAAATATTCTCAGCATCCACATGTGTGAAGGTCTGTCTAATCAGTTCTTCATCCCGACTATTGCTCCCCGTCAAAATCAAATCAGACACCCTACACAAATACACCTTATCCTTCTGAAAGACACACCTGGGTCTGAAATTATGACTCTTGGTAATCCAAGGGGATTCCCAAATTTTAAAGATTGCCCATCACCAATTTAGTATCTCATCCCCAGCTTTATAGTAGCCCTCACCCCCAACCAACATTTCCACAACGAAGAATCATTACTTTTCTTTGTAACCACCATCAAATCTTGATTATAAAAGTATTTTCCCCTCATCACTTTAATCATTAAAAGATTAGTCCTAGCCAACATCCTCCATATCTGTTTTAAAATTAAGGCTTCATTCAATACCCCAAAGTCCCTGAACCCTAAACCACTTTCTAATTTGGGCCTAGCCAACTGCTCCCAGCTGTCACAATGTATCCTATTTTTACCATCCTTACTATGCCCCCACCAAAAATTAGCAATGATATTACACACCTCAAGACACACTCCTACAGGAATTCTGTAAACTGACATCACATATACAAGCATAACATTTAAAACAGACTTAATAAGAGTATCTCTCCCAGCCTCATTCAAGAACCTGTTTTTCCAACTAGAGACTTTATAAACAACACTCTATAGCAAACTTGAAATTATCCTCTTTACATTTACCCATCCCCATGGGAAGACTCAAATATCAAGAGGATTTCATAATTCCAATACCAAAAAAGATATTGTAGATAGTGTTTAAGGGAACCATGAGTATTCTGAGAGAAAAAGATATTAGACTTGGCCATATTTACAGCTTTACCAAATGCAGAACAATAAGAATTTAAATTTTCAGTAAGATATTAGCATAATATGCATCAGCTTGGCACAAAACCAACGAAGCATCCGCAAAAAAAAAATAAAAATAAAAATAAATAAATAAATAAATAAAATAAAAAGATGTGACACCATCAGTGTTCTAAAAGTCGCTAGACGCTCGCTAGGCGCTCGACCAGCACCTAGCGCCTAGAGCGCCTAGGCGGGGCCTAGTCGGGGCCTAGAAATCAATATTAAATACCTTATTTTTTATTTATTTAACTACTAACAAA
>CACSLK010024540.1:13850398-13861880 GCA_902706635.1 Striga hermonthica | reverse complement strand
TTTTTTTTTTTTTTGTATGTGTGTGTGTATGTGATGTGTTATTTGGTCTACTTGGGCATTTATCATTAGACCTTTAGGATAGTCTAGAGATAGTGACTACGGAGTGGCATCAGCTGGAGGAGTCAGTCCAAACGTCTTTGGAGCTAATGAAAGCTTATTTGTTGGTAATCACTCTTTTGGACATAGTATCATGACATTAAAGACAAGGAACAAGACAAAAATTAATTTTACCTTAAGGAGATAGGATACTGCAAAGGGCAAAGGTGTGAAAAGCATGAAACCATTCTCAAGAACAATTGCAGCTTCTTTGTATTGAAGATGGGGAACAGAGATTGTAAACGATGAAAGTTGTGAGCATAGAATTGACGAAAATCCAATCACAAATAGATTGTTGGATGCATAGTCTACATGGTTAGCATAGAGATGCATTAATTCAGACAAAAATTTAATGAAGGAAAAAAAACTCTGACCAGAACTTGTTTTCAAATCACTTGGTTTATGTTTAAGGTCAAAATTTTCCTCCAAGGTCCTGAAACGGCCTTGAAGTACAAGGACATCTGGTTCTTTTGAAGTTTATCTGGTGGTGAAAACTAGAGTAACTAATTGAATTGTAATAAGGTATTCTGCAAAAAAGTAACTGATTGAAGATTAAGTACCCTAAACCTGTTTCCATTTTTAATTCATCCCTTCACCAGGTATAAGTGTTCATGTTTCACCAGCATACCATCATCATCATCTCATTCCATGCAGCCACATATATTAGCATATAGTCAATTATTTCCTAGTACTCGAAGTTGCTTCAATCATGTTTAAGCTCCTTCGGATTCGATCATGTAGATGTCACACTTGGTTTGCATAATCATTGGTAGTAATTTATAGAGCATGGAATTTTACCTTTTTTATTTTTTTTGTATGAAATGGAGAAGTTACTCTCCATTCATACCCCGAGTGCTGTGTAATGCACAGTACCAGTACTTTGAAGAATTGATATTACTGGTATTGAGAGAGTTCCACAGTAGCTGACCAGTCAATTGTTAGTTTGATGATTTTAATATTTGCCTACTATCACGTTCCCACTACTCTCGCATGCATATTCTGACTCTTGTCGAGTGCCGATCAAGCTGACTATTTAACGAAGAGTCCGGATTAATTTGACTTTTCTTATTATTTACTCACTTTTTTTTTTTCAAATTGAAATAGCCTACTAGATCACATAAAACTGTCCGCACTGATATTCTGTCTGATAACCAAGCCAGGCAGCTGTGATGCCGCCAAGAGAGCGTCAAGCGGCTTTATGGAGAGAGGATGACAAGAATACGCAGCCTGAGTCGAGTTCAGGGATGGCTAAAATAACTGAACAGAAAGGCGTATTAGGCCCTGGTCCAGTTGAGCTGCGGTTCTCAGAAGCTCTTTGAGTATTTCATTAAATGGATCAATGCATTTATTTACGCATCAATGTTTGTAAGTGATAAGCTGTGTTTTCGAACTTTGTGATATTTATGGCAGGTCACATTCACTGATAATGTGTGTATAAATGTTTGTATCATATTCAAATATGTGTACATGTAATGTAGCTGGTGTCTGGATTCCCTATGGCTATGAGGTTCTTTTAGTTTCTGTCAGAAGATGAACGCTTCATTTGCGGCTAGCGTTTGTTTTGCAATTGGTGATCGATCTTCATGAATGAAATATTTATTGGTATGAACCGTCAAAGACAATAAAGTTTTGGTGATTGTTTGTTGTTATGTGTCTGCAGATGAGATGTAGAGATTCTTGTTGTTTATGCTGCTATATCTGCAACATTTTGAATCGAGATAATTAGCATAAATGGAAATATCAAACTCCACATCCAATTCTATTTGGACCAAGAATCTTGTAAGTAATTTTATGACATAGTATGAAGTATATACTTTGACGTGCCTGTGAGAAAACTAGTACATATCCTGTGCGATGCACAAGAAAGAGATATTAAATGAGTTGTTTTCACAAGTTTTGTCTTTTCAATTTTAAAAAGCAATAGGGTTATCATCTATTTTTTCACTTAGTTTGATCAACGTTGAGTCAAAATAATAGGGTTATCATTTATTCTAACTCTTTTAATCTTGTTTTTTTAGCCTGAACATTAATTATGAGAATGTTAAAGTTAGCTTGTAAAATATTTAAGTTAAACACAAAGAAAGTTTGTTAACTAAGATAAAATAAAATGAACAATTCGATAAGATATTATGGAATTAATATAACATATAGAGGAGCTTTAAAATTCTAAATATTACGATCCAAAAGCTTATAAACTTCTTGTCACATCTGGATACAATCCAAAATAAGTGAGTACTTTGGAAAAACTTCTTCCGCAAGCAGCAAAAACTTAAATAGTTAATTAATTAATTAAATAACTAATAAAAATATAAATATTGAAAATTATTACCAATGAAATTAAAGGCTTCTTTTCCAAATCTATCTCCAAACACATGCAAATAGGGGCTCCTCTAAGGTCAAAAGTACAATTCATATTCAAGTTCAAGAGCTATAGAGAAATCTTTCGACGAGATTCAAGTGTTGTTGAAGATTTAAAGGTGTTCTTGAAGATTCGAAGCAAGATTCAAACGTGTTCAAGTTCAAGACCGACGTTCAATGCAAAAACAAGCTGCCAAGCCTTCAAACAAACTGCCAAGTCTCCGAATTACGTTGTTAAAGTCAAGACCGACAGTTCTTGAAGATTGAAGCAAGATTCAAACGCCTTCAAGCTCAAGACCGACCTTCAATTCAAAACCAAATTCAGAGCAATGCCTTGAGTTTAGTTCTTGAGTTCGAGTGGGGGTAGCATTGCGGTCTTAAGCAAAGCGCCATATGTCTTGTTCAGTCAGTTGCATATCGGTAAGCGTGATTGTAGGTTTGTCTCCCTATTCTTGATATCAAGTTTGAAACTGTAAAGCCTCCGAATTACGTTATTAAAGTCAAGACCGACATATATTCTTGAAGATTCAAAGCAAGATTCAAACACGTTGAAGCTCGAGACCGACGTTGAATCTAGAAACAAGTTGTCAAGCTTCGAATTACGTTATTAAAGTCAAAATCGGCGTAGAGAAGATCGAATATCAACTTTGCGGCGAAGACCAATGACCCGTGTTCTTCACGTAAAGTTCAAGACCGACGTTCAATTCGTAAACAAGCTGTCAAGTTTTCGAATTACGTTATTAAAGTCAAGATTGGCGTAAAGAAAATCGAATATCAACTTTGCGGCGAAGACCAAAGTCTCGTTCTTCACGTTCTTGAAAAATTACAACGTTGATTCATGACTTTGAGAAGTTTGTATTCCTTGGTGTCCTAACCTTTTTTTGATTCATGTAGTGTGAGTTGACACATTGTACAGGTTGTACTACGCGTTTGACAAAAAAAAAATAATAATAATAATGTTGAAAATGCATAACAGCAGTTACTGCAAGAACTGTAGGAAAACTAAGTGTAGGGATTACTGAGGCCAGTGACGGAGCTAGGATTTTAATTCAGGGGGCCCGATTTTAATGTTAAATAATGAGTTTGTAATTTACATAGAAACGCTCATTTTATATAAAATTTTGTTTACTTATAATTATAGATATTAATATGTGTACCTTCAAGTTTTTATAAGAACTTAGAACCGTATTACCCTCAAACTCTTTTTTTAAGAAAAAAAATGAGATTTCGTGTATTTATAATTTATGAAAAATAAGTTTTTTTGTTCAAAATTTGATTTAAATTGAACACATTTCATATCATTTTTGTTATTTAGAACTTATCAAATGACCATTTTTTTAATAAAAATTAAATAAAGTTGAAAATATGTGATTACATAAAAAAATAATAAAGTAAAAAATCAACATTAAAATCTACAATCGATTAACATTAAAAAATATAAAAATCAAACTAAATCTAGGTTTTATAAATCATTAAATTGAAATTACAATTAAAAGACCGAATGAATAAATTATTATAAATATTTTCAAAATTTTATCCAGAAATGTAAAATATAATGAGTTTTAGTATACTTTTCAATAAATAAATAATATTATTTACTTTAAATTAAAATAGCATTGAGAATAAGTTTTAATTATATATATTCTACATTTTTTTTTTTACATTTTTATTCATTTTTATGGTATTTATATATATATATATATATAATGATTTTTAAAAAAAAAAAAAAATTGAGCGGGCCCACGGGCCCCTGGACCTAATACAGGTCCGTCCCTGACTGAGGGGTACGTAGTAGTGCGTACCTGCCGCTCGGCGATGATATTGATGCTCCGAATCATGGTTTCTCGAATCAATACCCTCTTAATGTTCTATTATTCTCTCTCCACTTTCTCCGTCTCTTCGTAAAAATTCACTCACATTTTCTCCGATTTACATCCACATTTATAATTTTTTTAGTATAAATGCTTACTTTAGAGCATTACGTCTGGATCTTGGCCGAGGAACAGATCAATCTGCCGCCGATGGGCGGATTGTTCCTAGAAGAATCGGCTCCGGCAGCAATGGCCTCATCAATTTATCCGAGGAAGAGCTCTGCCGGGACGACTATCATCCGGTGTTCTTCCCGGACGAGTCACTGGAGGGCGATGGTCGGAGGCTGCGCCCTGCGGCGGCGCGGAGGGTTCATGTCGGTGACGCTGTCATCGATTAACGATGGTGGCGGCGGTGGTGAAGGGAGCTGCGGTGACGATCAGCTGTCAGTGAGCGGCGTGTTGGGCAATGCAGGGGAGAGCGAGAATGAGGGCGGTTTTGAAACGGCGTCGTTTGAGGAGGTTGGGAAAAAGGGACGATTGAGAGGAGGCGGTGGGGCCACCTTCAACACTGCTAAGCATCTCTGGGCCGGTGCTGTTGCTGCCATGATCTCGAGGTGTGTGTGTCTGTGTGTGCCGTCTTTATAAAGTTTTATTCCGCTTAAAAAATTACAATACAGTAGGTAAATCTCTTGATGCATTTTTTCTATTCCTTGCTCGTGATAGTAATTGTTATGAGAAAATATGTTCAAATGTCATAGTGAGAGAAGAGGAAAAATACTTACCCAGCTAGTAAATAGTGATTGAACTGAGATAGAAAGTTGAAAATATGGATTACCTTGTTTGTGTTGTTTTAATTCTGTGGTCATCAGCTATAGGATATAGTTATTATCTTTCTTGCCGAGCATGCTCGAAATTGTGCTATCTCTGGTGAGTCTTACTCAAATAATCACATTACTACCAACCGCTGTTACTGCTAAGATGGGAGGATTTATATTGTAATCCCATTTAAAAATTTAACTTTACAGAAGTTATAGAGAAGATAGTTTCTATTTGTAATCTGAAATGGTTTCCAAAACTATTTTCTGCTGCAATTTTTATGATTAGAAAGCTTGAAAAACAATAATTTGATTAAAAATAAATCCCAATAACTACTTATGTCATTTTGCTCATGTTGTCCAATTACTATAGTGTCAAGTGAATCATAGCTCTTAGAGGACTATATTACCAATACCTGAGTACAGTCAAACGTTAGTGAGGTTGGAAGTTATTGCTGAACTGAATGCTAGAGGCAAGAACCGTACCAAGTGTCAATTTGGTGAGCAGGGCATTTGTTCCTGAAGATTCTATGACATGAATCTGGTATTATGTAGGTTGATGGTGATTTTGCAAGTAGGCCCTATGCCCAATCAGTTTCCAAATACTGTAAGGAAGTGCATATTGTAATGCTTTTCGAAGTATGGTTGTTTGTGGTACTGTGCTTTGGACTATGGTCTATGTCTGAATCAAGGTTGTCACTACACTCACTCTATTTCTTGGTTACCTACCTTTTTATACAGAAATACAAAATTCTGGTGAAAATGAAATTAATAACAAACTTTCCACAGTAGCATGTGTGATCCAGAAGTTAGATATGTTCCTGGGGAACATTGACATGCTAGGAATATCTAAAAGAGAACACACATAGCAGCTTAACTTTGGTTGGTTGGTTGATGGTGGTTGATATATAAACGTAGTAAATGCCATGTGGACAGTGAATATTTATATATTTTATTGATTAGTGTCTTTATTTAGTTTTGGACATTAATCCACGATAACTAAGACATTTGATTAATAACATAAATATTTTTCCCCAACAAGTCAAATCTCAAGACGGTGGATGCCGGATGGAGATAATATCGGAATTATGAAGGACCAATCAAATTGCATCATTCACCAAGTAATTTTGGTATGATTCTTTCTCCAACCTTCCGAAAGCCAAAAAATACACCTCATAATATAAGTTTCAAGTTCTTCAAAAGCTCTCAAAAGACAAGAATTTATGTTCTTCACATTTTGGTAAAATTATGATGTTTGATATGAGAAAAAAAACTTTCAAGCCCTTGAATCAACACCATTCAATTTCAAATCCATCTTCAAGGAATATCGAAGACACAAGTCCTCCAAATAAGTCTTTCCACCCCATATGAATGTTAATTGAATTCAAGATCAAAGCCCGGAGGATATACAAAAGGTGAATCCCCATCGAAGATATAAAACCAAGGCGATAGATGAATATTAGAGGGTTTCATATAGAGATTGTATCCGCAAAACCGTTGATTGAATGAGATCATGTTGTGAACTCATTTTACATCTTCGCATAAAGTTTATTGTTTACATTTGATATAAGCTTAACTTTCTATATATTGTGTCCTTTCTTGTGAACCAGAACCTTTGTTGCACCATTAGAGAGATTAAAGCTGGAATATATAGTTCGTGGTGAACAAAGGAATCTTATTGAGCTCATTAAGTCGATAGCAGCTTCCCAAGGGCTGAAAGGATTTTGGAAAGGAAATTTTGTCAATATTTTACGAACAGCACCATTTAAGGCCATCAATTTTTATACATATGATACATATAGAAATCAGCTGCTCAGATTGTCTGGCAATGAAGAGACGACAAATCTTGAGAGATTCATTGCGGGTGCTGCAGCTGGAATTACTGCTACAATTCTCTGTATACCTATGGATACTGTGAGCTACCCTACAAATCTCCTGTATTTTTACATTGATTGCTTGAATTAGATGTACTAGCTTGAAAATTGGAGTATATGCCTTTAAGGCTTGGCCTGATAAGAAAAAACCAAACAAACGCTAAAATTGTTTTCATTTTGCATTTACTAGATGAACTAAAGGAGGTTCCCTATGTTAATTTCCAAAGAGGGCTAAAATGTCTCATTTCTGCATGCTTCCCCTACATTTCATCGTGGCACATTTGTTGCGCATCGTGGCACGGCAAATTTGAAGTTATTAAGTTTTGCTTGACTAATCTCCGCTAACTGGAGTCGATCCAAAAAGAGGAGTAAAAACTAAATTGTAACTAATTTATATTAACTGAAAAATGGAACTATGAAATCAACGAAGTAGGGGGTTGTAGAATGATATCTAAACTAACCATGAAACAACTAAAATAAAAAGACAAATAAAATGACAAAATAAAATATATGAAATGAATGAGAGGAATCCAATTCTCATATCAGTAATCACCCAATTTAAGTATATCTTTAATTAATCTCTGCCATAATTTAAGTATATCTTTTTAAAATTGTTAATGAATTACTAACCTTTATTAACTAAAGTTTTTTTTGCCGAGATTTCTCTTACCGAATATTTAATCGAAATAAGATTTTGACTACATCTAACTAGTGACTAACTCAGAATGAGCTCCTTAGATTTAATGCACCAACAACATTAATCCTACGAAAATAGATTAGTCTAAGCAACTGATACATGTTTAACTTATGTTTATGCTATCTTAGAGATGCATGACCCCTGGTTTACTACTAGTGAATGAACCGAGATAAATAACAAATAACAAATACAGCTTAAAGTCTCAAAGCTATGAAATGAATCATTATCAACTTAGCAAGCCTAATTGAATCAAACATCCATAATTCATAAATAATAAGAACATATAGCATAAATCAACTCATCAACGAAAATAATACAACATTTTAATCAATGTTATATAGAAAAAGATCCTTTTGTTCGCAGAAATATCACTGTTAGGATTCAAGCAAACCTTTAAACTGGACAAATTAAACTACTTTAACATAATAGAGAGAGCTAGAAGTGAAGAAAAAGATTTTTTCCTTAGTGTGCGGCTTCACTCCTGGAGTGTGTGTCTCCAATCTTGTTTCTTTTTCTGTCCGCAATCTCCAAGTCTCTGTTGTGCTGCTGCTTTATAGTTGCTCCTCTTTTCTAATTAATTCTCTAGCTGCTTCCCCAAGTGTCATCTCCCAAGAAAGTCAATGTTGGGCCCAATTCATGAAACATCGCCCAATTCTATATTTTACTTTGATTTCCTCTTAAATACGTTATTGACTAGTTCTTCTAAATGTGTTACTTTATGCTCCTAGAAAATCAGTTCGTATATTAGCTGCAGCGTCCCCAAGTTTTATCGACTTTAGAGCCTTCTGTCAACTTTGGGCGAGATTAGGCCTTACTGTTCTGGTATTAGAGGCACAATAATGCTTGTTCGAACTCTTGTTTAATTGCTCGTCGTCCATGTCATTACTCCAAAATGTTGAAAAATAGAGAATAAATGTATCAAAGCACACGAATCCATAAAAAACAAGTCGAAAAATATATAAGTGCGACTTATTTGAGCGCATATTAGACATACACTATTAAATATATAAAATATGCACAATATTCAACCTATCACCCATTTCTTTGCTATTTCTTTTCTTCTTAATTTAAGCAAATGTGATCAATAAAAATCATGTAGACTTTCATTTCATCAGTATGAAGTTATTATCGTCAGACTCACTTCAACCTCGTACAGCTGTTAACAGCTTCTGCTAATATATACTACCGAGGAAATTCTAACTCTGTCAGAAATCAAAAAATCGTTTGTAATATTATTGTATCGATAACTACATATAAGGGTTATTATCAGGATATTGACTCCATGTAGCCTCACTCGACATCACGAATCTTTGAGACATGTCAAATGGCATTAGCCCAAATTATGCAAAATTTCATATATTCCATGCACATTTTGTACATTTGGACATCTACTACTTAATCATAGTGATTGTTAATCAAAATTTGGCAGTATATGTAAAACAACAATTTTCCAATCCATGGCGCAAAGTGATTACTATTGGCTTTTGTATACAATAAGAATGAGGTGATAAGACTTATGCTCACAGTAACTTGTATTTGGAAATGACACATTTCTTTGTAAATTTTCAGATCAGGACAGTCATGGTTGCACCTGGGGGAGAAAACTTGGGTGGATTAATTGGCACTTTCCACCACATAATCCATACCGAAGGGTTCTTTTCTCTGTACAAGGGCTTGGTTCCCTCAATCATCAGCATGGCCCCTTCTGGTGCTGTGTTCTATGGAGTCTATGATATATTGAAATCGGCTTATTTACACTCCCCGCAAGGCAAACAGAGGCTCCAGCACATGAAGCAACAAGGTGAGGAGTTGAATGCTCTGGAACAACTCGAGCTGGGTCCCATCAGAACTTTGATGTATGGGGCGATAGCCGGTGCTTGTGCCGAAGCTGCTACATACCCATTTGAAGTGGTGAGGAGACAACTTCAGATGCAAGTTCGTGGGGCGCAGATGGGTGCTTTACAGACTTGTTTGAAGATAGTCAGGCAGGGTGGTGTCCCAGCATTATATGCAGGATTGATACCGAGTTTATTGCAGGTGTGGACTAAAACTGTTTNNNNTTTTTTTTTTTTTTTTTTTTATGGCTACAGGTGAAAAAAAATTGAAATGTGTTTGTGTTTAATATTTTGTGGCTCTCTCTTTGCTGTTTAAGTCATGATATTGTAATTGTGTGAATTTACTAAATCCTGATTTCAAATTTCTGAGTGTCTGTTTTCTACTGTGATTTAATTAATATTGCTTTTTTCTGAAAGACATTGTTGTAACTCATCTAAGCTTTTATACATTTGGGTAGTTTGTCTGAGTATGATCTGCCTAATGGAGGTTTAGGTAGTTTATTCGGGTATGACCTACCAAATGGAGAGATGCAACATTGCACCTAGAAGGACAAACTTGTAGATCATGTCAGGATTTTAATAAGTTCACAGAATTTTGGCGTTCAATGATTTTAGTAGATACATACGAAAAAAGTTTCAGTTTACTGTTACGAAATTTATGTTCAAAAGTTATTTTTAAACGTTGCCAAGCTAAACACTTCATACTCATAGGCACAGCTGATGGTACTTGGATGAAATTTTAGTGACAAACGTTTTAGAGTATTTATACCACGTCAAGTTCTTGGCACGGTAAATAATATCATTTTTGTAGTCTTTATATACACCTCCAAATTTAAGCAGTTACCAAATCAATCACCGCACATTTATAGTAGAGATGGACTGTAGAATTTGAACTTTGTGTTTATTGAATAATAGGCTTCAATAATCAGCTGCTTATACCTAATAACGAGACCTGGTGGGGCATGTGCGGTCGTTATTTTCCCGCCCTTGTGGTATCATTTGCATAATTTTCAAAAGTAGTGTTTATGTTGTTCAATTACAGCCCATCCAACTTTTTTTCCCCTTTCTGAAAAATATCCCTGAATAACATGCAAAACAAGCTTTAAATACTATTTCTCTTACTAATGTGAGTATCACTTCTTTTTTGCCGCAATAATTTTCCATTCACCCTTGAATGTGACCGCATGTTAGTCATTTTGGTGAACATAATTAGAACAGTAGAGTTGAATTAAAAGCTTGAACCTCGAATCTGCTATGCATGTTGATTTATACTCGATTCCTGTCTTGGTTGATCCTTGCGCAGCTGTGCTTGATTGTCATAAATTTTATACCAAGTACTGCCATGATTAACTTTTGCTTTTCATCCCGGTTTAATTTTTAATGATCTGTACGTACCGCATTCCATTAACTTTTGCTTTTCAGGTTTTACCGTCAGCTGCCATTAGTTATTTGGTGTATGAATTCATGAAGATTGTTCTTAAAGTGGAGTAAAAAAAAAGTAAGAGCTGACCCTCTTTAGCCTAATTTGCTGTTATGAACACATGCTTACTGGTACTGACAGCTCAGGACACCTGGAAAACAATGTTGGATTTGATCCAACAGAAATATCAGATCATAAAGCATTCAGCCTGCAAACTGTACAGATTTCCCTTTTCTTTTCTTTTTGGTTCCTTTTTGTAGTTTATTCTCTCTTTTTTCGCTGGTCGGGTGGTGGTGGTGGTGGGTAGAGAATTTCCCATCTTTTTAGGACTTGACTACGAAAAACGTACCATTGAAGCCGGTAGTTACAGTTTGCAAAAAAGCCCGAGTATCTTTAAGAATTTTCAGATATTCCATCAATACTTTTTCTATTTACGAGTTGGTCCTATTCGACAAGGAACTGGTAGTGGTAGTCGTTATTACACAGATACCTTCTTGTAATTAGGATAAATTTCAGGGACAAACTTCTTGTGTGTTGCATGATTGTGATCTCTTTTTTTTTTTTTTTTTTTTTTTT
>CACSLK010024540.1:13818065-13828248 GCA_902706635.1 Striga hermonthica | reverse complement strand
GAACAGCCCGCGACCTCGCGAGTGTGCTGCCCCGCCCCGAGCGCACAGCGCCTGCGCCCAGTGGTTCAGCCCGTGACCGCGCGAGTGCTGCACCATGCCAGCACATGCCAACTCTCGACCTTGCGGAAATATTGGAGACCTCGAGAGTGTTTTACTTAATGTGCGTGTTTTTAGTGTGTGTTTGTGGTGTAGCTATAAAAAGACATCTTGCTTTGTATTTTTGAAAGAGTTCCTCATTTTGCTAAATTTTCCTTTTTAGTTTTTGTTCTCTTCTCTCTCTCTCTAGTTTTCTATCTCTCTCTAAGGGCTCCAAGACCCTATTTTTATTGTAATATTTCTCCATCAAGATTACAACTCTTTGGCTTATTTCTTCTCGTGGATGCACTAGAGACTTGGAGACTTCGTTTAAGATCCATGATTTTGTAAGTCTTGCTTGTCTTTACTTATTGGATTTATTTTCTAGGGTTAGATAGGTTATCCATGAGTCGATTATGCTATCATCTTCGTAGGCTAGGGATTATGTGATATTGTTATTGATTGCGTGAGCGAGAATTGATTGAGAGGTTAATTGATCACGAGTGACTATCGCTTGGTTGCATGTTCCCGAACCTATGAGTGCCTTCTTTCCATCTCGGGTCTAGGAGTACCTTGTTATTTTTCTCTTTATTTTCCTTTTCCCTAGCATTTGAGGACTTGTTTGCTTTAGTTTAGCTTAAATTGCGTTCTTAGCTTAATCAAACCCCCAAATTGCGAGTAGAGTGTTTAAGATTTTTTATTTTATTTTCATGTGTGAGTCGATCGTTGCTTGAATCCGAGTCCGAATAGTCTTCCTTTGAGAACGACCCTTGTCAGAGTAACTCGGTTACCAACTACCCAAAAATACTACAAACACACACATATATATATAATTGAGCATAAGTGTTTGGTAAAAATTATTTTATATATATAACGATTAGTACAATAATCTTTTTTTTTTATTTATTGTTAGTATTTTACTTTTTAAATTAGTCGTCGGTGAAAGTTACTTTGACGTCACCATATCCGAAGTCCGTCATTTTGGTAATATGCACAGGATGAAGACTACTTCGCCGATGATCGACAATAGGAGGCTCTTTTTGGATCAAGATCTCTGAATTTGCTAGGGGTCTGGACACAATTGAGTTTTTTTACGACAACGGGACGACCGAGTATGAGGGTCCATGTTTATAGTATTTTTGGGCATGTGGTAACCGAGCTACCAGACTCGGGTCATTCTCAAAGAAAGGCTCTTCGGAGCTTCGTTCACTATCTAGTCGCCAAATCACACAACTGAAAAGGTCCTAAACATGCTACTCACTTGAAGGTTTGAATTTAAGCTAAACTAATCTATAAAATTGAGGGTAATTGAAAGCAATTAACAAGGCAAGAGAAAGCACGCAAGAAGATGAGAGAAATTAAGGGGGAAAGAAAGATTTTGGTTCGTCGGAGACCTTATCATCCAACACACACAAATAACCGAACATTGTCATGCTAGCTAAAACCCTAGGAAGCTAAACCAAACTCTAGCACAAGACGAGCACTCATTCAACTCCTAATCACACTTAGTCAAGCATTCATTATCTAAAGATTCAATCTTTTTCTCCAAGCAACACAAGTACAATATCAATTTTTGCAAAAAGCAAACAAAGATATACGAAGTAATGAGGCTTAAGACCAAGTACCCACTCTAACATGCACTGGGGAAGAGAAATGGAGTCAAAAGCTCGAAACTTTACTCGAAGCAATGTCGTCGGAAATTTGCCGGAAAACTTGATTCATAAGCTCCAAACCAAAACATAAAAAGGAAAAAGGAAAATAGAGAGGATTTTCCACCTTAAAGTTGAGAAAATGAGGGTGATATCCAAAAATACAAAGCAAGATGTCTATTTATAGCTACACCACAAATACACACTAAAAACACACACATTTACTAAGACACTCTCAAGCTCTCCATGAAACTCGCGAGCTCGCAGGTAACTGATAGGCGCAAGAACACATGGACGCGCACGGGCGCGCGAGGGGATGTACGGGCGCTGGCTTGAAGAATGCGGCACTCTCGACGTCGCAGCCATATCCGCGAGGCGCGGGCGTGCGGTGCGTTGGAGGTTGGCTGACTCTCGAGCTCAGGAGAATATCCGCAAGGGCACGAGTGAGACAGACGGCACTCGCGAGGTCGCCGTGCTTTCCGCGTGATCGCAAGTGTCGGCAGGGCTAGCGGGCGTTCGGGCGTGCGTTGGGCGTGCGTGCACTCTCGACCTCGCCGAGCCTTCCACAAGCGCGCGGGCGCAGGACGTGCGGCACTCTCGAGCTCGCCTGGTCTTCTGCCAGGTCGCGGCTTGGGGCGTGCGCGTGATCGATTGTTGTGTGTGTCCGCGAGGTCGCTGGTCACGGCGTGGGCTCGTGAGTGGACATGTCAAGGCACTCTCTATTGGAAATGGTTCGTACGAATGACTCGAAAATGCTCGTTTTCTCAGGATATGACTCGACACTCTCTCTCCATCCTTGGAGCAAACCTGAAATTAATCCCAAAAGCACGGAAAAGTACACAAAAAATATAAAATAAAATGAAAGACACAAAACACATAGAAAATAATAAAATGGACCGGTCGACACTAAAATGAACCTAAAACCGACTCGATAGCACACAAAGATACATAAAAATAAGCACAAAAATATAACAAACAGTCCACCTCTTTTTTTATGACGAGAGGTTGATCAAATATGAGGGTCCGCCTCTTTCTGGTCACGAGAGGTCAATCGAATATGAGGGTCTACCTCATTTTGATGACGAGGACCATGTGGGTGAGGAACACGTGACGGGAGACGTCAGGCCGGTGCTTGTTCTTTATCGATCCTATTTGGCTGAGTCTTTTGATCAAAAGGTTGAGTCACTTGTCTCTATTTCCTCAAGACGCCTGTTGCCCAAACTTCTGATAGTAAGTGATTTTCATGCTCAGACAAAGTTGTTTTGGTCGAGATTATGGAGAAATTCAATCCTAATGCCTACTGCTTTCGTTTGCCGTCTCACATTTGCACCTCGAACGTCCTTAATGTCAAACATTTGGTGCATTTCCGCGGTGGTAATTCTGATGAAGGCGAGATTGTGTCGGATTCGAGGGAGAATCCTTTTCGAGAGGTCTAGAATGATGAAAATGAGGACAAACATGATCTTTGGGAACTTTAATATATATATTAATACTTTTAGTATTAGATTTGTTAGTAAAGTTATTTAATTATTCTAGTCCCTTATTTGGTAGAAAAGATATTTGATTATACTTGTTAGGCAAGATTAGGGCTTCTTTATGATTTCTATTTAAAGACTCATATTCTATTTTGTTTCAATGAGTCAACTTTATGAATTTAGAATATTTTCTTGAGAGTTTTATCTTATATGTTTTCTTTCGTACGCTTTCGCTACGTCATTATCAAAACATGAAACTATAGGTTTTGAGAAGTCAAGCATCTGCTTGCTTTCAACCGAATAGACCTGTCCGTTATTATCTTACACTTTTATCTATAGGTTGTTATGGTAATTTGTAAAAAAGAAAATAATTTATGTGGTAAGGTGCGAACTTAGTCAAAGGAGGACAAAAGGTTTTCATCCCTTTATTATATAGGAGAATGCTACCATCCCGTTACGGGATGATTCCGTTGTCTTTTTTAACTGTAGATTATATACACATTACTAGATTACATGTATATCTACGACTACAAAAGACAATAGAACCATCATGTAACGGGATGGTAGCATTCCCTGTTTTATATATATTGATATAAATATAGACTTGGATTTATTATTTGTGATTATTATAATTAGGCATGGAACCGGTCCGGTTCTTAACATGTATTTCAAAAACCGAAACCGGAATCGAAATAAAAAAACCGGTTTGGTTAACATCTAAATATCTGCAGGAACTGTTTATTGTGTTTTTCATGTTTTAGTTGAGTGATTTTAGGTCCGTTTTAGTGTCGACCGGTCTATTTTATCATGTTTTGTGTATTTTTGCTCTCGTAATTTTTTTTGTGGTTCGGCGTATTTTTCTTGTCTTTGTGTGTTGATTAGGTCCACAATGTTCAAGTTTGGGAAGAAGAGTCATTTCCGAGACATTGTTGAGTCGTTCGAACCATGTCCGAGCACGCGAACAATTTCCGAGCATATTTATTAATTGCGTGGTGATATCTATTTGCGCATCTCAAGACGAGGAGAAAAAGATTTGAGGAGCATGAGCCAAAATTTCAAGTCAATTGGATAACCGTGCGAGAAGTTAGAGCCAATCGAGCCTCAAAGTCAAGCCAAAGCCTAATCCGCGCCCGCGGAATGCCCAGTGCCCCTGAGTCCGCCTAGCCAGCGAGCCCTGTAGCCATGCGCGTGTAGCCTGCGAGTTCCCAACACCTCCTAGCCCATGCACTCACGAGCGAGCCTTTGCTCGCGAATATCCGGGTTTTGCTTGCGAATTCGACCTAACATGCGAGTTTTCCTCATTAAATGTGTGTGTTTTAGTGTGTGTGTTTGTGGTATAGCTACAAATAGACCTTGTGCTATAAGTTCCGAGCTTTATTCAATATTTTCATCCGAGCACGCGATAGGAGAGTAAGTGCCTTGCTTAGGACTTACTACTTCGAATTTGTTCTTTGAATTTTGTGTTTATGCTCGTTTCTAGGTTTTCGCTCTTCATTGTTTGCTTCGTGTGTTAGGAATCAATACGTGCTTATCTAGTAAAAGTCTCTACTTTGTTTAAAGCATGATGATTTAGTGTAGATAGTTCGTGTTCGGTCCTAGAATCGCTATGCTTGCATGTATTCTCTTTGTTTATTTTTATTTTTCTGAGTTATGGATACTCCGTGCTACCAAAGTTTCGATCTTTCTTTCCATTCTTGCATCTTTCATCATTTGCTCTTAGCTTTATAGTTTAATTTCATGCAGTCCAATCCCTTCAAGCGAGTAGAATGTTTAGGACCTTGTTTTTTGTTATGTGACTTTAATGACTAGGTAACGAACGAAGCTCCGAACAGTCTTTCTTTGAGAACGACCTGAGTCGGGCAGCTCGGTTACCATATGCCAAAAAATACTACAAACAGGAACCGAAAAAGAACCGTAACCGACAATAACCGGTTTTAAATTAAGAACCGATCAAAAAATTGTAACTCATGAACGAAAAAGTATCATAAAAACCGAGAACTAAATTGCAAAAATGAGGAACCGAGTACTACATACCAAGAACCGGAACCGAGTCATATATATAAACATATAATACATGCATATTTCATATATATATCTGATTCCTCGGTCATACATTTGGAAAGAACCGGGAACCGGAATCGGTTTTTGCAAAAATTAAGCGGAACCGAAAAAAAAGTTTTTTTTTTTTTTTTTTTTGAATAACCAGACCGAACCGGTTATTTTCGGTTCGGTTCGATCCGGTTCGGTTCTTCGGTTCTCGGGTATAAAATCTCACCCCTAATTATAATCACGTATTTATAAGCAAATATAATTATCAACCCAATGGACCTTACATTTCATCAAAAACAAACTTTTAGTTGACCTAATCATATTGACAAGAGTCAACGGTACCCAAGCCCAAGTAGAAGTAGCCACCTCTAACCAAGGAAATCATATTCTCTATTACGGTCGTTAATTTTGTGTTAATTGTCTTTATTTGGTGAGTAAAATCTGGTGATAATTAATAGCCACGTTGATGAAATAATTTTAACACAATTTAAATATTTTGATGTTGACACTTTTAAAATCCAAATTATTAGGTTTGAAAGAGGCCGATGTGAAGTAAGATATTTGGACTTTTCTGAAATTTTTTGTTTCATTTAGGTCACAAGTAAAAATATAAAAATTATTTTGGATGAAAATTGTAGATAATTAATGTAGAAAGTTAATATATGGTAACTTTATGGGCACACTGTCATTGTAATTGGTTGACATTAGACACTTTATAACGAACTGATTAATTAATTTAAAATTTACTCTATTCTATTTATTTTTTTATTTTTTTTATTTTTTTGCTTCTTTAACCCTGAATAATGATATATTAATTATATTAATAAATTCAACGGAAATAACTTCTTTTTTTATTTCCATAATGACCAATAAAAATTCCGAACTCTACTCTTATATACCAAATTCTTATATAATGATATTTTTACAAAAAAAATATTTTTTATTTCCAAATTTAGATAATTAATTTAATAAATAATAAATATATTAGTATATTTAAATTTAAACTAATTTAAATTCATTCTACTATAACATGTTTTATCTTATTTGAATATAATTATTTTATTTTCGTTTAACTTTATATAATATAATTTATTACAATGTAATTTAATACATTATCTTTTAAATTTAATTTGATATATTCATACGCAACTCTATATATATAAAACGTTATTAGATTTATCAATTAACTAGGACTGGTGTGGTTGAGACACTACTACCATATAACACCTTCATGTCTTAGGTTTGAATCTCATGGCTAGCATAATTTTTTTTATTTTTATTTTTTTTTTTAGTTGACACATCAACGCCATGTCACCACAAAAAATTCGAATTGGGTCTTGTGATTCGAATTGCAAAAAATAGTGAAAGTCATATATTAAATTGCTAAATTACAAAATTAGTGATTAAATTGCAAAAACATGAAAGGTAATATATTAATATGTAATTTTGCTTAATTAAAATAATGGATAAAATAATTTACCATTTATGAAACCATAAAATCAGAGGTAGAAAGTTTGCTGCACCAACTTCTGCTCCAACCAATTAAATGTCTCTATTGGGTTAGGTCAAAATTACATATGACCATAATCATATATGTCGCTACGTATATGGACGCCTGAGGGAGACCGTATGGACCGTGGAAATATACGTAAATGCATTAATTTCACTATTCATCAATTACGAATGATACTCTACTACACATGTTAATACGTCCGTCGCTTATGTGGCATGTACACATTACTGATGTTAATATGTTAAAATAAATACATCATCAATGTGTATATGTCACATAAACGATAGGCATATTAACATGTACCTACCGTGAGTAAGAGAACATTAACGAATCAATTACAGCATCAGCATCAGCATCAGCTTAGTCATGTATAACAAGTTAACAACTTTTACGGAATCAAGATGATATATAGTAAAAGAAAATAAAAACTCTTAGGCTTCAAGATTAATTAATTAATTTTCAAATGTGAACTGGATTGGGTTAATGGTTAAAAATATTTAGTTGATGTTTTGAATTAGCAATTTATTCGTATTAGAATATTCACTTGTGAGTTGTCTCATATCGTTTATACATGAAAAATAAACTTAACTTTTATAAGTCTAATGTGCTACTCCTCATTCCACCATTTGGTTTTGGGTGAAATTTCACTTGGGTTTTATATGGGCTTTTTCTGTGTTGGTGCGCTTCATCTGCGTGGGACCACACCCGTTTTTATTCCCGTTTCTTACACGTCTTATGAAAAAAAGTATGAAATAATTTTTTAATTACAAACGGAGGACGATAAATGTAAGATTACTTCTATAAAATTTTAGGCTTGGCCGAATTTTAATCTGGATTCTTTAATACTTCTAAGTAATTTTGACAAAATAATTTTTTTAAACTCAAAATTAACTCTCATTCATTTTCAATATTATCAATATAATTAAATAATATAAATTAATCTTCCTCACACATCACATCAACTTTAATTTAATATTTATCCACTCACATTGTAAAAAAAAAAAATATTCATCCACTCACATTATTTTATTTATGAATTATTTTGAATCACATCTCTAATAAATCAAATAATTTTAATTATTATATTTTAAATATTATAAAATGTAAACTCAAAAATCCCTTTCAAAACAAACACGTCAACTTTTCGTCTGATTCAAAATTAAATCAATTTTTTTTTTAAAAAAAAAAAACAAAAAATTAGCTCTGATCATCCAACAAATTCAAAATAACTTATATATAATCACCCTTAATGGATCAAGTTCCTTGTCTCGTCCTTACTCCAACTTAGAGCAACCGCAATGCTGCTCTAGAAAGGTCACGCTACTCTATTGTGGCGCAAATTCACACTCCAGCGCTGCTCCACATATTTACGCTACTTAACGTATAGCTACAGTGCTGCACCAGACATTATTTGTTTTTGTTTAATGTATTTTAATGTAATATAACATAATTTTTTGTATAATATTTATTAATAAATATACTTATTTACTAAATAACTTTGTGTAATGTATTCTTTTATGCTAAATAATTTGAAATTGAGAAACTATTGTACCATAATTTAATTGTATATATTCATACAGTTACTGAAACTAATAACTTTTTAGGAGAAAGTTGCAAACTTAGTCCTCAAAATTAGTCATATTGCAAAATTGGTCCCAAATTGCACATTTAGCCCACTTATAAACCGGATTTGAATTACAATGAGACCAAAATTTGGGAAAAAAAAAATTGCAACCTTTGGAATTAAATTTGATAACTTTCTTAAGACAACTAATCTTGTTGACTAAATTTTCATTTTTTTTTTATTTTATTTTTTAAATTTTTCTAAAGACACCATATATATGTGTGTGACTTGTGAGAGAGGCCATGCAAAAATATGCAATGAATGACGATAGAGTGCCCTCTAATTGCGTGCATGGAGAGTGTTCCTCTCACTGACTATACGACACCCGCCACCTGTTCAAAACCATGACTTTTTCTTACTTACTTTCAAAATATCAATATTTGTTTTTTTTTTTCTCTCTATTTTTCAATATATAATATTTGAATATTAAACTTTTACAGGACACGAATTCCCTGAAATGCCCTTGTTTATTTTATATATCCATCAACTTTGAGGGTGGTCATGTTTATTTACTTATGTGGATCGACTAGGACAAATACCCAATTATTCTGAAAATCGAGGTGCAAAAATAACAGTTGATCGTTAACTTATTTTTGCAAATCGATATGAAAAGAAAGAATAATCAGTCAAATTATGAAAAATTTCATAAATATTTGTACTGATCAAAACTGATTCAAACCATTGTTCTATATCGTATCGAAACGAAAAACCGAAACTGACAAACTAAAACAAAAATGACCGAATGTGCCTGACTGCTAGGGCCATATATAAGAGTCGCGTGACATTAGTGGATTTTTTCGGAACTTCGAAATAGTATGTACAAAATAAATATTCAAATAAAAATGATACCAAATCTCACAGTTTTACTATGGAGCTATCGGATGGCTCAGCTTATGGAGTCATCCACAATTATCCGCAAATGGTGTATTGGCACGTGTCCTACAATAAATACACTTTGGACCGTGTCAACATATCAAGTTATGGATGGCTCCATAGACTATCTGCCAAATCTCATCTCAAATTAAACCCATGAATTTGGTGATCACAAAACTAAGGAGGAGGGTCGTTTTAGTAATTTGAAGTTGGAGAATTATGGGGCCCCAAACCTAAGCCAACCCCACATGATGAAAATGAAGCATATACAACAAGTAGAGAGGACAAAGGGGTGTGTGTGTGTGTGTTATTTATAGACAAAGATCAGAGAAAGAGAAAGAAAACAAGTGAAGTGATTAAAAAAAAAATAAAAATGGGAAGATCTCCATTAAGCAGTATTAGTAGTGATGAGGGTGGGTTGAAGAAAGGGCCATGGACCCCTGAAGAAGATGAATTACTTGTCAATTATATCCAAAAACATGGCCATGGCAGCTGGAGAGCTCTCCCTAGACTTGCTGGTATATATCTATATATATTATTCTTAAAAACTTTTTATATCACTTTATAATATTTATTTTTTTCTTTATTTAAAATTCGAACAAATATTAATTTTCTGTATGTATATATATATATATGTAAATTTGAATTGTTAATGTTGTGTTGTAGGGTTGAATAGATGTGGAAAGAGTTGCAGGCTCCGATGGACGAACTACTTGAGACCGGATATTAAGAGAGGAAAGTTCTCTCAAGAAGAAGAGCAAACCATCCTCAATCTTCATGCCATTCTTGGCAACAAGTAATGCATGCTACCTCCACACAATTAATACATCTTCTTCAAAAAAAAATTATTTTATTTATGCATGTATTATGATTTATATCGACATCGTGCATTTTTTATCACGACACACACGCAAAAAAAAAAAAA
>CACSLK010024540.1:13736274-13749103 GCA_902706635.1 Striga hermonthica | reverse complement strand
CTTCTTTTCTTGTGCTCCACTGATACAAGATCTAGAAAGCTGTTTGAGAATACAGTAGAAGATCTTAAGGTATAAAGAGATTCCAATCATACATCCAAACCGGAGACCAAAACCAGCAAGTGACCATACCACGACGACCAGGACGACGAGACGAAGAGATCGCTGTCGAGATCGCCGCCAACCGCCGCCGCACGCGCCGACACGCGCCGCCGGGAGGAATCTGCTGCTGGAACTTGTCGTCGCGCGTGAGAGCGCGTGAGAAGGCCGATTTCCGATCGGTCAACGCCGTGACGTCAGCTTTCTGGATTGGTCAAGTTTGTTCGATTCTGAGAAGATTTGATTTGCGGTCAACTGTTCGGGCCAGCCAGATCTACATAAATTTTAAGCAGTAAGTTTTCTTCATCAAACCTTTAGATCCGCTGCGCATAGGTTTATATTGAATGTTTGTCTGTGATTTGTGCATATCGAGATCCTCATGGGTTCCAACAGTTTTAAGGTTACATGGTTGGGGAAATGACCAATGGGATCGAGTTCATCCCTTACGTTTAAAAAAAACACCTTATGGGGCTCATGATGATGCGGCTCAACTGTAAAAAACATAGAAGTACCTAAGCTAGCACAGGATTCCACATAGAAAAAGAGGCAACTGGCAGATATGAGGCTTTTCTAACAACATCGTGAATTCAAAGAAGAACCAGATAGGATGTTGATGAGGATAGGTTGGTTCCGACAGAAAAAACCATCCAAATAACTCGTTGAGAGCTAGAGATATTGATAGCTTATGCATTAGTAGCACATCTCTGACCCACGCAAGCCTCTCTGGAAGCAACTCTTGTGTATATGCACAAATCGAGACGATCAAGGTCGAATTAACCATTTTAAGGATCAACAAGTTGCACTTTATTTATAGGATCGAATTAACCATTTACCTTTTTTTTATGTGATGGCTGATGGTAATGCACACGACATGGATATTACAAATTGAGTGTTGAATACACAGAAAACCTATGAACTGAAGTGTTCAGTTCTTACAATATTAACTAAAACTGAAAACAACTACAACTTAAGAAGGTAAAGGTTATAGTCGAGTAGAGTAAACTCTTTCTGCAAGACAAATACGCCGTGTATAGTTCTAACGAGCATGTTCATCTTTTTCCCAAAGATACAATGACTATTAACTTGAAAGTTGTAGCACACTAGACTTTAGAGCTCCAGCGAACACGAATAGAGTGAAGAACTAAGCAATATATATTATGATGCGTGAGGCTTTCAGTGGATAGTGAGACGCAGATGCATATTTTGTGTCCCTTCTGCTGCTTCTACACTGCCTTATTTATATGACTTCCAGCCATGTAAGGGATGACCGAAGGTTAGCTGCACTAAAGGCAGGTAACAACCCAATCATGATTGTTGTAATGACTTCAAACAGTCTGGCCGTTTTTCAGGAGTTAACTCGCCTTTATTCGACCTGATAACAACCAAAACAGTCAGGTGGGAGGTCACACGTCTAATTTCATTGTACCCGTGGAGGTCTCACATAGGTTGGGTCAAAATTCGAGTCCAAACCTAACTTGATTTGAATTTCATTTTGAGCCACAAATGAAAATAAATTTGAAGCAAAAAAATTATATGGGTTGGGCCCAAGGCCCAAGCCTAAGACCACTCGAGACTGTCTCAGGCCACTCAAGTCCAACCTACAGTCCAATTGCCAAGTACCAAAGACCACGGCCCAGGCACGTGCCCGAGTCAGCCGGCCGGGTGCGTGTAGTCGAAACTATCACCAACACTTAGTGTATAGTTTTTTTTGTTGTTGTGACATCTACAATTCTCTTTATTATACTAAAAGAAGTTAATATCAGGACAGGACCATTGGGCCTTCGAATAATGTATCTATCGTGTTATGTACATATTTATGGCCAACTTTAATTCACTTTATGCATAAAGAATAAAAAAGAGAGATTTTAAACTTGGAGTGCTACGATTCTTTTTATTTTTGTTTTTATTTTGTTGTTTGTTTTTATAACTTATCTGGTCCCAGTATGAGCATATAATAAAATTAGACTACTTTTTATTCGTTTACTAATAAAACAATTTGAGCATAACATATAGTACCATTTATAATTGAAGCCCTAGCCATCATGAATGGACATGTGAACGATCAATTTATTTAATTATAATAAATACTAATGTTTTCACAATAATCTTTTCACTGAATCATTTTTAGCATATTTTAAAAATAGTATAAATAAAGATATGAAATACATATGTCTATGACATCCTTTGTTTGAGTGAAGTATAACTTCTTGAACCCTCCCATCAATATATATATACTTAAGACATGGCCACGGGTCACCTGGCACGGAACCGACACGGATCCAGCCCGGTCTAACCCGTTGACCACGGGTCCGGGCCCAGCACGGATTTCAAACGGGCCGGTCAAGGGTCATATTTTTTTCGACCTTGACCCGACAGGCCGGGCCGGGTCCGTGTCGGCACGGAAAAATGCATTGCTTTTGAATTCTTTTCTTTTTTTATTTTAATTTTTTATGTGGCCGGGTCCAAACTCGGGTCGGACCCGGCCCGGCCCGGTCCACCGGGTCATGGACCCGACACGATCCTATGTCTGTGCCGGTTCAGGGTCGTCAAAACCCAACCCGGTGGCCCGGCGGGCCGGGCCAGGTCGTGACCCAGCCCGGTTTTTTACCATGTCTATATATACTAATACAACGCCCGTGTATTAAACGGGTCATGTTTATATATATACTAATACAACGCTCGTGTATTAAACGACTGTTTACTAATTTTTCTCTTAAAATCTAAAATTAATGAGAAAAAGTAGTTGAAAATTTAAATACCTTTATAAATATATATATTATTATATATTTACAATTTATTTATTTCATATATATAATATGGATGTCAAATCGAGGATCATCAAACGATGATTAATTGGATATATTATATGTGTAGAACCAATAAGCAATACAAAAATTATCAACTTTTAAAATACATTTACAATTCAATAGATAATTGTAGGAACTAGGAAGCAAATCAAAAGTCAGAGATATATTAGTCACTTAGTGTCTCATTATGTATAATTACAAAGAATTAAAGGGTTATATTAGTACAAGTGATCTTAAAATACCTAAGTTACCTAAATAATATTTATGGAATGTCCGAACCTAGATTATTAATTATAAATTTATCTGTATTATTTGTCCAAACCTAATTACGAAGCATGATTATTCGCCAAGTAGGATTTCGATGCACCAGAAGCAGCCACGTAGCCTCAGCGCATTCGAAAATTAAATTCTTGCTTACTAATTACATTTAGATTTAAAAAAAATTGAGAGAAACCTTTCTTGTTAAATTAAAAGGTAGAAATTAATGAAAATTGAATTCCTTTGCAAATTTCTATCAAGTGCATGCACTTGCTATATTTATAGGTAGATTTTACGGTCCATTACGAAATCATTTCGTCATGGTTTGTAACCGTCAGATCAACTATCCACGACGATTATATGATGATCTAATGGTTACAAATCTCGACGAAATAGTTCCGTAACGTGATTGTAGCATTTACATTATTTATATATGTATGTATATTCCTTGTTTTCCACATATTAATAGATCATTCATTTTGTACTATAAAATTAATATATGCACTATAGAGCCCATAAAATAAATTAAATAAAGCGATTGTACATGTTCAGATTTACTTGGGAGGAGAGTTTAATGATTTAAGAATTATTGTCAAACAAGAAGGAAAAATATTGAAATACAACTTGCAAATGTTGGTGCTGTACGTTGCTCTATGGCATGTGAAAGCACGTGAGTCAGCTTAAACGTCGCCAAATAGTGCACGTGACTTTTGACATTTTCCATGCTCTCGTACAAGAATCATCAAGACAATAGTGTTATATTCATAACTAGTAGGCACTCGATAACAATATTAAAATAGTTTTTATTGTGGTTACGATGTGAGGCAAAAATGCTGTGGAACCATCCGTAATTTTATGTATTGGTACGTGTCAAATGTGAATTTATTGCATGACACGTGTCAATACATTATTTAAGAAATTGGGGAAAAAAATGGGTGCGGTCCCACTAACATGAAGTGCACCATGAACGGGGAAAAGCCCATATGAAGCCCAAATGGGGTTCCATCTCAAAACTAATTGATGGAAGGAGGAGTAGCCCATTAGACTTATAAGGTGGGTCTATTTTCCATGTATAAACAATTTGGGACAACTCACAAATGATATTCTAACACGCTCCCTCACTTGTGAGTCATTCGAAAGCCCAAGCCCAACTGGATGCCCCAAGTCTACTTCTATTTGGGACAACTCACAAATGATATTCTAACACGCCCCCTCACTTGTGAGTCATTCGAAAGCCCAAGCCCAACTGGATGCCCCAAGTCTACTAGAAGTAGACTCCCATAAACGGGTACGTGGGGAAGCAGACTCCTATAAACGGATGCGAGAAGCCCAAGCCCAACTGGGTGCCCCAAGCCTACTAGAAGTAGACTCCCATAAACGGGTACGTGGGGAAGCAGACTCCCATAAACGGGTAAGTCATAGTCCCAATAGAACAGACTCTGATACCATGTAAGAAATTGGGGGAAAAGGGGTGCGGTCCCACTAACATGAAGCGCACCATGAGAAGGGGCAAACCCATATGAAGCCCAAGTGGGGTTCCATCTCAAAACCAATTGGTGGAAGGAGGAGTAGCCCATTAGTCTTATAAGGTGGGTCTATTTTCCATGTATGAACGATGTGTGACAACTCACAAGTGATATTCTAATACGCCCCATCACTTGTGAATCATTCGGAAGCCCAAGCCCAATTGGGTGCCCCAAGCCTAATCGGCTCTGATACCATGTAAGAAACTAGGGGAAAATATGGCAATTTTTGTTTATCATTCCAAATGCTATAAAATAATACGAGTTAAAAAATGCAATCTACTCTAATTCTTTTAGTATTGTCATTATTTTTCTTTTTGAAAGAATATTTTTATTTTTTATTTATTAATTTAATTTTGACAATCCATAAACTATAAAATTTATGTATTTATACAAATAACATCGTGATAAAAAAAAATGTCAATTTCAAGCATATAAAATAAAATCTGGCATTAAATTAAATGAATTCGACACTTGTTCCCATTTATTTATAGCCTAATAAAGTTTTAAAATATATCATACAAATTATTTGTTTTGCATCTCATTCATCATCATTTAATTAGTACAATTATTTGTATATAATTTGTTAGGTTACCTAATTAAATAATCATTATATGTAAAAATTCAATTAAAATTATAATTTGCAACATTCAAAGTTTAAAACAGTAATTTGCCACAAACAAAATGTTGATCAATACTGAAATGCATCGCAATAATAATCATCCAATGTTTAGGGATTCACCAATGTTTGAAAAGTAGATAAACTTTAGGGATTCAGTTGCAGTTTCAGGCACTTATGTGATCCTTAGGTTCAATCTATTATTTATTTATAGTCTGAATAATTTCCATATGGCCCTTAAGTTTGTATGATAAAGTCCAGAGCAGGCCGTGTGAACTCATCGCAGGTCCTAGACCAGACTCGCTCATTTGTGGGTCCTTCATAAGCCCAAACCCCAACTCACAAGTCATATTCCAACACACCCTTCAATTGTGAGTCCTTCATAAGCCTATGTCTTGAGCAAGACGGGCAGAGTAAGTCATCGCAAGTCTACAACATGCTCCATCACTTGTGAGTCTTTCATAAGCTCAAACTCAGAGCAGGTCGGGTAGAGTAAGTCATTGCAGGTCCTACATCCCTCACTTGTGAGTTTTTCATAAGCCTGAGCTCAGAGCACGACGAGTAGAATAATTCATCGCATGTCCTAGATCAGGCCTCATCTCACTTGTGAGTCTTTCATAAGCCCAAGCCCAGAGCAAGTCGAGTAGAGTAATTAAGTCATCGCAAGTCCTAGATCCTCTCATTTGTGAGTTCTTCATAAGCCCAAGCCTAGAGCAGACAAGGTAGAGTAAGTCATCGTAGGTCATAGATCAGGACCCTTCACTTGTGATAAGCCCAATCAGAGAGCAACCCGGGTAGAGTAAGTCCTCGCAGGTCCTAGATCATGCCCTCACTTGTGAGTCTTTCATAAGCCCAAACCCAAAGCAAGCCAGGTAGAGTAAGTCCTCGGGTCCTAGATCAAGACCCTTCACTTGTGTTAAGCCCAATCCCAGCAAGCTGGGTAGAGTAAGTCCTTGCAGGTCCTAGATCAGACCCCCTCACTTGTGAGTCTTTCACGAGCTCAAGCATAGAACAAGTTGGGTAGAGTAAGTCCTTGCAGGTCCTAGATCAGGACCGTTGTAATATCATATGTTATAATCGGAGGAAGAGGTTGTGGTCCCGTACAGGTGAAGCGCACCATTAGAGAATGAGTTTAGGTGCACCGTATTGAGGTTTCGTTGTAAAATCAATTAGTGATGAGAAGTAACCCACTAGGCTTATAAACTAAACTCTTTATCCTATAGAATAGATGTATGACAACTTACAAATGATATTTCAACCGCATTAAATGACATAATTGATATTCCACAATTTGAAAATAATTATAGGTACTCATTATTGAAAATAATTAGGAAAATGAGGTTTAGACCCTTTGCACTACGTAGATGGTGTTATTTCCACCCATTTCGTAACCATTTTACCTGTATAATCAAGTGAGCCAATGGCAATGCAAAAAATGACAAATGTATTACTGTAAGTTTTAATAACTTCTTTTTTTTTTAGGTCAATTTTCGTTCTTGATGATGTGTGACCTATACACGCAGTTTTATCTCGTCCACTCCACAGCCTAGTCTCCAAAAAAATAAAAATAAGAAATAAAAAATAAAAAAAAATCCTAAATATTAATTATTCAGGCGAGAAAATGAGGACAGAACTTTTGTATGCTTTATTTATTTAGCTGGTGGCATTTTGTATTCAGCTGATGGTTGTTGCGCTACAAAAATACTCTTACATTCTAACGGAAATTTTCCGTTGAAATTCTTTATATTTTCCGTTGGAATAGATTCCAACGGATATTCCTACGTATAAAAATTCGTGGGAAAACGGCCGTTGGAATAGCTAAAATCCAACGGAAAATCCTATAGAAATAAATTCCTACAACCATTCCAACGGAAAAAAATCGTTGGAATTCCTTAACCATCCAACACTTATTCCAACATAAAATTAAGTTTGTTGGAATATTCATTGGAATTTCCAACGGAAATTTTTACCGTTGAAATTTTTCGTTGAAATTGAAGTGTTTTCTTGTAGTGTTGGTATTCAGCTAGTGGCTGTACTTCTGCACATTTGTTCATTTTTATAATAACTCTATCGTTTTGAAAAAATAAAATAAACTACATATAATTTTTCGGATATCGTGGCGTATTTGCAAATTTGGTTTCATTTTTTGTGAAATGAGTCATCTAATTAGCCTAGAAATGAGGGGCAACCTTATTTTTGTGATCAAAATTGAAAATTTATTAGATTATCTAGTAGGACTTTAGGCATTTCAAGTTAGTGGTAATTGGAGTTTTGCACCATCCATAATTTTATCAAAATGTGTTTATAACCACAAATTTTTTTTTTTATAGGGATAGTTAAAAACAACCAGCAATTGTTAGTTGAATCGAACCTAATCAATGAACTTAATTTCTGTTCCAAACTAAAGGATATATTGAGCCATTAGATGCAGTTGACTTGCCATATTTCAATGCCCTACATAACTTTTCCACAAAGCGAGGCATTTTGGCTCGTTTAAGAGCTCCTACATCAGACTTCCACAATTCAATTTAAATATTTAAACGTTGAAACGTAGGTATTATCCGTAGAGTGCGTTCAACAGTGTTAGAACACGAATTATTTGTAAATTTATATTTATGTTGCAACACCAGATTATCGAAATAGCGGAAGCACAAAACGAGAGATATAAACTCTTCGAGGAGCATCTCATTACCCTCAGAGATCTTTTATTGATAAACCGATTATGCACACGTCCCATGGACTTACAAATCAGAACTCCCTTCTAGACTAGTACTCACAACTACACTCTATTCTACTAACTACTTCTGTGGCCGCGTCCCGTGGACTTAACACACTCGAATCTCTGGAGCAAACCCAGTACTTAATCCCAAAGTACTGCACACAAAAATGTCTGAATAAAATAAAAGAACTAAACAAAAATAGCTCCAGTTCTTCGATGACGTAAGAACATCGAAAACTGAACAGTGAAACAAAAACTAAAAAAAACTTGAACTCTCAATTGAAGCTCGAATGTGTGTGAATGATAATAATCTCAGCAGCCTTCAATTGATCTACAAATAGGGTATGTATCTCTTCTCTGCGTGAAGTCGTCCTTAAGTAATTCCCTTCTCTTTTGATCTTCTTTCCAAATATAATGTTGAAACATGGAAGGTGAATCGCTTTTGATCTCTTTTCAATGCATGTTTCCATCCTTGTCCATGCACGTCCGATATCCTACATAAAATAACATAATAAGATCATGCAAATCTTTCCCAAATATGTAAACTATATAAATATCTAAATTATATAAATATGAATCTATAATTATATTAAAAGCTATACTATTTACTAAATGTAGTATGTAGAATAGTCAATCCTAATTAATGATTTACTAATTTTATCAAATATTTAATTAATGAATCTAATATTTTTAGTATGCAAATCAAATTAGCATTTAATTAGTTCCTAAAATATTGGGTATGCAATATTAAGAATATCCATGTAGTTCCTAAAATGTTCATATGAATACGTAAAAAAGATTTTTTAATTTTTTTATATAAAATATTACAACACGTAAAACTATTCCAGTTATTTTTTATTTTATTTTACATATAAAATCTAATCAATATTTTATGCATCCTACAAAATTGGATTTAGTTTAATTCTCCATAAAATTGGTTGTAACTTTTTCAGTTAAATTAATAAAGCTCTCCGAAAATACCAAATCAAATGATTTAAGAAAGTTATTTTTTTACAATTTTAAATCTATATACCGAGCTTAAAAAACTTATCGCATAGTTATGGACGAGTTTAAGAAAATTTCATAACCCAACTTATAAAATTTCATCTCTACGAGTCAAAAAAATCACACCCCTCATCTATCGTAACAACTTTAAACGTAAAAAAATAAAAGTCTAATTACTACTATAAATTCATTATCTATATAGATTTTTTAAAAATTGAATTTAACCTGTCTAATTACTAATATTTTAGATACTTTTAAATATTATTTGTATAAATTTTTTACACGTTTGTTGTCTCTATATATATACATATATGGAGGTTAAATGAAGAATTTTAGATATATATTCCTTGCGGATAGTTTACAAAAAATTAGGTAGCTTCAAACATTATTTGTGAATAATATAGAATATTTTGGATGCTTTTATAGATATTATGAAATATTTTAAGTGTTTTTAATATTTATATATCACACTTAAAAAGAATATTTTGCCAAAAAAAAACATTATATACACATTGTAAATGTTAATAGAAAAAGTTTTCAGTGTTCGTCTTTGATTTTGTCAAAACAAGTCTCATAAAATCGGTGAAGTCAAAATTTGTACGTAAAGTCTATCTATACTAAAAAAAAGGTAGATTCAAAATTCTTTATCTAATTTCTTTTTTTCTTATCTAATTCCTTCTTATTATCCAATTGTATAGAAATTTGTTCTGATTTTGTTCAATCCTCTATTGGTATTTGTAGCATATCCCATAAAATCGGTTTAACAAAAAAATCTCATAACATCCGATAAGTAAAAAAAAAAGTACGAAAAATCTTTACTAAAATAAAAAAAGGCTTAATTTATTATCTAATTTATTATCTAATTGTATGGAAATCTATTCTGATTTTATAGTATGTACTATAAATTGTGCACCCCGTGCATCGCACGGACTCTGTAATAATAAATAACTCTAAAATTGTGCACCTCATGCATCACCTGTGTTCGCATTTTGGCCTATTACAGGTCACGTACTATATATATCCCTATATTTTCTTTATTCGTTTATATAATTACAAGATTTGATAAATAGCATTAATTTTGTGCACCCCGTGCATCGCACGGGATCTGTACTAGTATAAATAAAAGAACTTCACTTTTATTCCTTATGCTCAAGAACATATCTTCAATATATTATCTTTTTATCGTGTTGTCAAAAATAAATCTTTCAAACATTATTTAAAGAAAATAATAATGATCAAATCCAACTTGTGTTATTCTCAAACAATGTCAAATCTATCTCAAATAGAACTCCTGAAATGGAGGTTAATGAAAGATGGGAACAGTTGACCTGAGATCATGATAGTTGTATCTTAAACAACATTAATTACCCCTAAAATCAAAGTCAAATGTGAAAAAGTCAATGAACTTAGTGGAGGGTCTATTACATGCTAAATGTCAACCTATTAATGAACCACAAATCTACTCTTCTAATAATGCATATGATGAATTTAGGTGACTTGCAAATTGAAGTGGCCATGAAGATATGTTATAATTCTCATTTTCATTTGCCATCCAAGTCATCTCTCATTCTTATCTCATATTTATATTTTTTTTTTTTATAAAATGCATAAACAATTAAATAAAAAATTTAACCATTATGTCATGATAATGAAAGCAAAGAATAGAATAGGCCAACATTAATAAACAATGAAGATTGGATTGGCAAAATTATTTGATTTTAGAAATTATTGATATTGATATGGCAGTCCAGAAAAACCAATGGAGATGACTTGGATGTACAACATATATTTTTCCATTTATAAGGTACAAGTGAATGATTAATAAAAACTATCAATATTTTATGATTTCTCTATATCTGTTTCTCATCGTTACATCTTTCTCTCTCTTTCCCTATCCCCCTATATCCCCTCCCCTATATATTAATCCAAAACGCGCTGAGTTTACGTGGCTGCTTCTGGTGCTTCGGAATCTTATGTGGCAAAATTACATGCTTCGTTGTTAGGCTTGGGTAAATTTTAATTTAATTCCAAACAAAAAATAATTAGGTTTGGATTACCATAAATATATGTTGATTATTTATGGTCATGTTACATGTATTAATTGCATTTTAATATCATTCCTTATTATAACTATTGAATTGTATATATATTTTAAAAGTTAACAGCTTTTGTATTTTTTATCAGTTTTACATATGTAATATATCAAATTAATCTTCTTTTGATGAGCTTTGATTTAACATCCATATTGTATGTATAAAAAAGATAATTTATATTTATCTTTATAACAATAATAAAATTATTTTTTATATTAATTTGAAAAATAAAATTATTTATCAACTAATATATTTATATTTCAAGTAGTTATATGATAATGATATAAGTTATAAAAACAAATATAATATAACACATGTAAGTAGTAAGTAACACATATCATTCTAAAATGTATAGTAATATATTTTTTTTTTGTAAAAAAATAAACTAATTTTAATATAATTTTCTCATTAATTTTAAAATTTAAGATAAATTTTTTAACAAGCACCCGTGTATTTATACGGGTGTTGTACTAGTACCTTATTACAACACATTATCTGCGCGGGTACTCTACCTTCTAGGTGAACGGCCCCATCTACATAAATAAACTATTAAGGTAACGATCAAGGCTTGATGTATGCGCTAGAAAAAATTGTGTATTTCTCTCATAGTAACTTTCAAGACATTCAATCAATCATCATATATTATGTTTTTTTTATCAATTTTAATATTATCTCAATATCTGCAAAAGTATCGGCAGGTGAAATAATTAAAATTAAGCAATTATGAAATTATCAGATTGTTCTTAAATGAATATCAATATATTCAAATGTATAAGATTCACACACACACACACACATAAATATACTAATAAGCCGAAAAGGATGCTAAAATTAAATATTGATGAATAAATTATTAGAATTAACGGATAGAATAATTAGACTTATACATAGGTGGTCTATAATATAACAATCTATATTTTATTTGTTTATAACTTACACGTTGACAATAAAATTTTTATATACACCCTGAAGGATAAAACACGAACATATCGTGTAAAAGAATGATTGCATTATGAGTAAGGTCTGAGAACTAATATGTAAATCATATTAAGATGTAGTTTTTTTATGATTTATTATGAATAGTTCGTATTCCCGAAATAATATATGAAATTGAATATTGAAACCCAACTAAATCATTGCTTATAGACGCAATGTATTAGTAGCTATATAAAATTAGTTCATTGGGATCATACTAATGCCAGAAAAACATCGTACAATAATATATTGTCACATGAGATGTGATTGAAAATTATTTTTTCTATATGTTTCCTTGACATAAATTGTCATTATTTTTATATGTGTGATATCTATATATATATTAAAGCAGAGCAGCTGGAATTTTCCCGCTCAAACCTGCTGCATTAATTACTGTATTAATGGTAAGATAATTTACTTTCACATTATTTGAGATATTGTCTTAACATTTATTGTACTGTAGTTTAATTAACTTTAATCTTTATATATTAATTACAATCTTAGGAATTTGTGAATACACATTAAAACAATATATGCAAAAAAAAGTTTGTTACAAATAAATGTTTAAATGTTATTCTTAATTGTGCATTGGAAAAGTGCACTTCAATTTTCATGGATAAATAATTGGCTTCAACTTTATCTATTACTTAATATTTGTTAACTTCTATGAATTATTTGTCATACATATAATAAATGTAATTATTTGTTATAATTAGAGACTTATTTTATAATTA
>CACSLK010024540.1:13703589-13729047 GCA_902706635.1 Striga hermonthica | reverse complement strand
TTTTTTTTTTTTTGGTTTGAATAGATCTTAATCTATTTTCCATATATAGATAATTAGATTTGAATTACTCATAAATATATTTAATATTTATTATTATTTTAGAAGCAAATTGTGTCTTAATATTAATTTCTATTTCTATTATAACCTTTAAATTGTTAATATATTTTAAAAGTTCATAACTACTGGGTTTATTATATATAAGACATCAAATTCATCATCTTTTGATGAGTTTAGATTTGAAATTCATATTGTGTTATGTATATATATTTCAAGTAAATAAACAATTATATTTATATTTACAATATAAGTTAAACTATTTATTACTAAATAATTTGATTTGTCGGTTCTGGGGTGTTTCTTTTCTGAATATTTGGTATTTGTGTCGTGACTTGAATAAATGTTTGTGTGGTGTTTTGTACTATTTATGTTGTAGGTTGAAAAAAACTCGTTTAGTTCTATTTGATGGTCTTATTATTCACTTGTGTCTGTTGGATGGTTATGAGTTTACGCTGTATTTTTTTCATTGTTATTTATTCTATTTTGCCTTGCACAAGAACTTGGATACATTGTATTTTTTTCATTGTTATTTATTCTATTTTGCCTTGCACAAGAACTTGGACTTCTGTTCTTACATGTTTGATCTATTGTTATGATCTTGTGTTATTACATGACTTCAAGACTTCCATATTAAAGGTGATTCTAAAGATGTTGAAGACTGGACAATAAAGGAAACTTATCCATTGTGAAGTTTTTGAAGACTCGAGACCAAAAGAAAATGATTACATATTCACAAGTCTTCGTTTTTTTTTTTTTTTTGTTTAATTAAATGATGGGAGTGAATATTATTGTACTTGATATTATGAGATTTCATACAACTCATTTTGCAGTGTATTTTAGACTTGGGGGCGTTTGGTTATTGACGTTTTAAGAAAAAATAGCTTTTTAACATTTCAGCTGATTTGACTTTCTCCAAACAGTCAAAATTTTGTTTGATAAATGGCTTTTGTAATTGGTTTTTTGGTGTTCAATTGCTAAAAATTGAAACGATACATCTTGCAGCGTTTTCAATTGACTTTTGAAGGGAACAAAACAAACTTGCCCTTAAATGCCTCGATTTTTCTTTCTTTTTTCTTTTTAAATCTTTTCTCATGAAAATTTAACAAAGCCACCCCTAAGATAAAAAAAATAAATAAATAAAAAGAGAAAGAAAGAAAAAACAAATAAATAAAAAGTTCATATTTACCCTTATTAACAATGGCTCCATTATTATTATTTTTTTTTTTTTTTTTTTTGAGAAATCTATTCTCGTCAAAATTGAAGAAAGCCACGTCCTAAGAAAAAAATAATGATGAATTCCATCTTTTTTTTTGGTACAAAGAAGGAGGCCAGAGGCCTAATAATTAGACAAGGATGCTTCGGGGATACGATACCCCGATAATATCATGCTGAAGCCATTCCCCTACACTAGTAGGCGACGACAAAAACACATGGAGACCAATCGGATAAGAGGACGCTAGGCCCGCTAGGTGGTCAGCCGCAAAATTCGCCTCGCGATGCACATGTCGAAGACTAATAGTCCAGTTCCGTTGGAGCATTTGAATAACGGCCGTGACTAAGGCACCGTTCACCCCAAAATTCCTGCCCGAGTCAAGAACCATTCGGATCACACATTGACTATCGATTTCCACAACCACTTGACGATACCTTCTGTCCCATGCAAGTTGAAGTCCCTGATAAAGGCCCCACAATTCCGCTCCAGTGGTAGTGCAATATCCAATATGCATGAGAAAACCCCCCGACCACATGCCCATCTCGTCTCGGATAAGGCCACCCGCACAGCTGAGCCCGGACTCCTTTTCAAAGGCCCCGTTTGTGTTAATTTTAACCCATCCGGGATCCGGAGGGGACCAACAGATCAACCGAGAATCAAAGCGATCCATTTCAGCTCCGATTTTCGTGAAACAGCGCGTCGAATGAGAATAGGATTTCAACCGATTAAGCACCTCAACTCGCCTCGCGTCGCACCCCACGATTTCGCCATTGAACACGCGATTATTTCGCCAAGCCCAAGCTCTCCATTGAACACGCGATGAATTCCATCTTTACCTCTATATCATGTGACAAATAAAAATGGTATTAATTTAGTATTTCAAAAAAAAATTGTTGAACAAGATACGAGTAGAACGGACGCCAACAAACATTGCCCGAACTAGAAGAAGTAAAAGTATGTTATTTGTTTGTCCCATTTTTGTTGCATTTTTCGTTGTCTTTTTGTCTTTCTTTTTCCCCCATATTGAGTCTTTTCTTTGGGTTTTATTCGTTTTTGTAGTTTATTGCGTGTTTTGATCTATTTCAGTTTTTTTCTTGTGTTTCTGTGTGTTTTTCCGTTTTTCTTTGTTTATGGTGTGTAGGTCTGAAGCTTCAAGAGGACATAATTTTGGGCAAAAGCTTATTGTGCAAGCATAATTAAATAGAGGAGTTCGTTGACAACACACAGGAAAAAGCGAATCGAATTCTGAGTCCAAACGAACCCGAACGAGCCCAAACAGTGAAATCGTGCAAAGCTGCCCAGGCCATAGCGCCGCTATGGCCCCAGATAGCGGCGTTACATAGCAAAGCGATGGGCAGAGGCTCGAGCATTTCATCCCAAAGCGCCGCTATGGTCGTAGCGGCGCTATGACCCCCTGCAAGTCCCAGAATAGTATAAAAAGCCCAAAAACTCGTTTTTTCTCCATTCTTTTCACTTCCAGCTTGAAGGGGGAGGAACCCTAGGCCCAAAATCTCCTCCCCCCTTCACTTCCCTTCATATTCTTCTTCTCTTCTCTTTTCTTTTCTCCATTTTTCTTCTTCTTTTCATTATTATCAAGGGTTTAGCTTGTATTTTGAATTCAACTGGAACTTGGATTGATTGTAAGTATTCATTTCTCTTATTTGATTCATGAATAATGATTATTTGAGAGGATTGATCATGATTGTTGAATTTAATATTCGTAGCTAAATCCGATTGCTAGGGATAGGGGGTGATTGTTTTGTTTGAATTGTACTTGTTGGGCTTCGATTCGTTCATACTTATGTGAGTTGTTTTAATTAGGAATTGATATATTCTTGCTTGATTGATTGATATAATCGAAGAGTGACACTTCGATCTTGCAATTGGTAACAATTGAATGTTGATTAGTTGAGTTAGGGTTTTGTTGATTATGTGTGATTAGTCGGTTAATACCTTTCTAATTGAATTAGCGACCTTTTGAACCGAAAGGGGAGAAGTCGTAGACTTAGGCTCACATGAGGTAGAAGATGTCGTAATTGACTAATCTACGTGTTTTAGATTGAAATACGCACTTGTCAATGACCCGTCTCTTGTTACGAAAAGTTATTGGGATTGGGATAATTGGCTTGTGTCGTATGCTCGAACTTGTTTGTCCATATTCAATCCCTTGTTACGAAGAGTTATTGGGAGCGAACCGCTAGATGTCTAAGCGAGAGTGTCAATCTTGAACCGAACAATTGATTGCCCGGTTTTGCTAAAACTTGAATTAATTATCCCCGATTCCCTAGCTTCTTTTTCATTGTTTCGTTTATCTTCTTAGGTAGGTTATTGCTTTTTATTATTTCTTAGTTGATAATTATTCATCCATCCTTATTCGATTAGATTGTTTAGGTTTGTTTTCTTTTATGTGTTATCGATATCAGAACTAAATTCCGAACAGCATTCCTCGTGAGATCGACCTGGGGAACGAATTTTTAGATTCGGTACTCGGTAAAAAGAATAATTTGTACACAACATTATTTTTTGTTAAAATAAAACTGAGAATGAAATGAAAATCTTGATAAACAATGGTCCATTGAAATCCTTTGTTAAGTGAATAGCTCTGTCAACTGGTTTTCTTCGTCTTTAGAAGAAAGTGCGTAGCTACAGACGTAAGGATTGCTACTTCTTGGGTTAACTTCTCTCTGCTCGTCTCGGACCAACAAATCACCTTAGTGATTATCTTGACAATAACATTAGACCCACTTTTGCAAAGGATAGGGTCTTTGAAGTGGTAACAAATTGGATTCCCTCGTGGAATTTATTTTCGTATTTGATTTTTTTTAGTTCAAATATAATGTATAAGAACGAATTGGATGTATTGTCGAAAAAAATAGTAAAACTGCTATTTTGAAAGTACAAAGAACGCCAATAAACATTGTGGATCAAGATAGAATAAAAGTATGTTATTTTTGTTAAAATAAACTGAAAAAAAAATCAATTGTATAAGAACAGGTTAGATGCGTTGTAGGAACAAAAAAACAAGTAAACCAAACTATTTTGGATGTAGAACGAACGCTTGAACAAGATAGAAGTAAAATCATATTACTTATGTTAAAATAAAACTGAAATTTATTCAGATCCGAAAAAAATAAAATCAATTGTAGGGTATATGAACGAGTTAGATGTGTTGTCGAAAAAAAAAAGTGAAATTGACCTATTTTGAGAGTATAACGAACATCAATAAAAATTACTCGAACAAGATATAAGTAAAAATATATTAGTTCTGTTAAAATAAAACTGAAATTAATTTAGTATGCAAATTTTTGTTGTTTCAATGGTATGGTGTAAGAACGAGTTAGATGTATTGTCCAAAAAAAAGGAAACATAATTTTTTGAAAAGTAGATATTTGTGTTTTACTTTATAAATATCTACATAAAAATATTTTCAAATATGTTGATGTCCTTATAAGTAATTTTACATGTTAGCAGCTGAGTAAAGATAGTTAATTTTACCAAACACTCTTTTACAAACCGCCAACATAATTAGCTGGTCAAAACAGTTAACGCAATCCGTTGGTCAAAACAGTTAATGCAGTCCGCTAAAAGCTAACAGTTAACGGCTGATTACCAAACAAGGCCTTAGTCGAACTTTCAATTCATATTCTTATGGGATGAAAGGATTGCATCTTCGTCTTTTCTGTTTTACTCACGGCACTTGGGAGAAGTGTTCATGTGCCTTTGGAGGGATCTATTATAGGTTTTTAAGCAGTGTTTTAGAAGTCGTTAGGCGCCCACTAGGCGCTCGACCAACGCCTAGCGCCTAGAATGCTCAGTCGGGGCCTAGAAATCAATATTAAACAACCTATTTTTTTTTATTTTAACTACCTACAAAATAAAACTATCTCAACTTATAATAAATCCAAACACCCAAGTCCAAATAATAATATTAATATATTATAAAGAAAACATGCGAACGAAATAATGTAATTAGTATTTAAAAAAACTGAAAAATTGCCACCGAGCCCGCCTATGTGCCGCCTAACCACCTGGTCGCTGAGCCCCCCAAGTCCGCATAGGAGCGCCTAAGGCCGCCTAGGCGCCGACTAGCCGTCTGGCCAATTTTTCAGCCGATTTGTGCAAACTGGAGCGGCCGGGCACTGCCTAGCGCCTAGGCGGCTACCTAGACCAATTTTTAGAATAATGTTTTTAAGTCCACATAGTGACAAAATAACTATGAAAATAGAGTGTAAGATACTATGATTATGAGAGAGTTTTAATCTTGTAAAGTTGTACTACATAACGTGGGTGCAACCCGTTTATTTGTGAAAGATTTCTTAGGAAATCGTGATGTTTTTTTTTAAAAAAAAATATTTATTTGATTCCACACGTGTTGTACTTTTGTAACATAAAAATCGCACTCGTGTACTCACCCTCACACTTCAATTATTATTATTACATGCATCGCACGAGCTACGTTCTAATTGGATAAACCAATTTATATTACCATAAAAAATATTTTATAATTAAATCACGATCATATCTCATACATAAAATGCATAATAAAAGCCATTTTATATTTGAAGCACGATCATGCATTTTATAGTTAAATCACGATCACATCTCTCACATAAAATGCATAATAAAAGTCAGTTTATACTTGAATCACGATCAAAATAACTCTCAAAAGTGTATGAATTCATCGTTGTAATGACCTTTCCCAAGGTTCGACATCTAGACTTTACAATATAATTGATTTGATTCTTATGGTCCCTTCTTATGCCCTTGTGCCTTGCAAATCATTGTCCAACACGTGTATTAACTCCTATATATTCTTAATGTATTTTATTCTATTTTATATTAGTGTTTTATATTTTAGCTTTATTCCTTATAAAGTTGCTACTTATAAATAGCAACTATAAGCATATGTACTCTAGTATATATATGGTCTCATGTACACAGAAATCCTACTTTTATTTTCCGCAGTTCATCGTTCAATACAAGCTTTCATTTCATCGTTCATTCTCGATCTCTTATTCTATGCGCATCTTTAATTCAAAGATCTGATATAGGAGTTAAAGATCTTTAATTCAAAAATTTTATAACATGGTCACAACTCAGTTTCATAAAAAGATCAAAGTTCTCAGATCTGATAATGGCACAGAATTTTTCATGCATGATTTTTATCATTCTCATGGCATCATTCATCAAAAGAGTTGTGTTGAAACTCCATAACAGAATGCTCGAGTTGAAAGACATCAACACTTATTACAAGTTGCTAGAGCATTACTCTTTCATGCATCATTGCCTTTATCCTTTTGGACAGAGTGTCTTGGCTGTTGCCCATATCATCAATAGAATACCCACAAAAGTTTTGCAAAACAAATCTTCCTTTGAAATTTTGTACAATAAACAACCAACTTTTGACCATCTCAAAGTTATAGGTTGTCTTTTTTATGCATAAACTCTCACTTATAAGGGATATAAACTCTATAACTTGGAAACCAAGAGTACATTAATTTCCAGAAATGTTCAGTTTTATGAAACCTGTTTTCATTTTGCCAACAAATCCTCAGATTCCCCATCACAGTTGTTTCCCCAACCAACAAACTTTTCATACTCAGACACTTCGTTTTCTCAACTCTCACCTCCTGTTTACTCTCATAATCCATCTCCTGTTCACTCTCAGAACACATCTCCTATTCACTCTCAGCATCCATCTCCTCACCCATCTCAGAATACATCTCCTCAACAATCACCCCAACACCTTTCTCCTGTCTTACAATCCACTCACAACCAGACAACTACTCAATTACAACCAGTTGTTCGAAATCAAACAACTTCTCCAAGAATATCAACCAGACCTCATAAACTTCCTGCTTATTTGGATATCTATAAACACTCACTCAAACCTTCTTCTAACTGTGCCCTATCTAAACACATAATTTCTGGAACAACCTCATATCCAATTTCTGATTACTTGTCTACAAAGCATCTATCTTCATCTTATTCTTGTTATACTGCTGCCATATCACAAGTCACTGAACCTACATCATATACACAGGCTGCCAAGGATCCCCTTTGGCAGGCTGCCATGAGAAAAGAACTCGATGCATTAGAACAAACAAACACTTCGGTTTTAACAGATTTACCAAGTGACAAACATTGTATAGGTTGCAAATGGGTTTATAAAGTTAAAAATGTGATGGCACTATAGAGAGGTATAAAGCTAGATTGGTAGCCAAAGGCTACACACAGGAAGAGGGTATTGATTATTTTGATACCCTCTCTCCTGTGGAAAAAATTACTACAGTCAGATTCTTAGTTGCTTTATTTTCTATCATGAAATGGCATGTTCACCAACTTGATGTAAACAATGCATTTTTACATGGTGATTTAAATGATGATGTATTCATGAAACCCCCACCTGGTTATTGTCGGAAAGGTGATAAGAGAGTATGCAAATTATTGAAAAGCCTTTAGGCCTCAAACAGGCCTCAAGGTAGTGGTTTCACAAACTAACTACTTGTCTGCTTTCTTATGGTTTTCACCAATCTATTTCAGATTGCTCTCTTTTGATTTTATCTGAAAATGGTAATTTCATGGCCCTACTTGTTTATATGGATGATATAATCATATCTGGCAACAATTTATCCCAAATCAATGCTATAAAGTCTCATCTTGATAAATGTTTTACTATTAAATATTTATATATCCTAGGCATTGAGTTTGCCCACTCTGATAAGGGCATTCAAATGTGCCAAAGAAAATATGCTTTGGACATCCTCAAGGATACTGGTTTTTTGGGTTGTAAGCCTGCTACAACCCCAATGGATGTTACTTTGAAACTTAGTTCCATTTCAGATAATAGTGATAAAATTGATGCCTCTGAATATAGAAGGCTGGTGGGCAGGCTTTTGTACCTGACCATAACCAGACCTGATATATTATATAGTGTTCAGTTACTTAGTCAGTTTATGGCTAACCCATCCAAAGCTCATCTTTATGTTGCCCATAGAGTCCTCATATACATCAAATGTACAGTTGGTAAAGGTTTGTTTTACTCTAACTCTTCTAGTTTAACTTTAAGTGTATATAGTGATAGTGACTGGGGGGTTGTCCTGATACAAGAAAGAGTTTAACTGGTTATGCTGTTTTTCTTGGGGATTCACTTATTTCATGGAAATCTAAGAAACATCAACTATTAGTAGATCTTCAGCTGAAGCTGAATATAGGGCACTTGCATCTTCATCTTGTGAAGTTCAATGGATCTTATATTTATTTCATGAACGACACTTGATCCACCCCTCCCTAGTTTCTGTTTTTTGTGACAGCAAATCAGCTATTGCCATAGCCTCCAATCCTGTCTTCCACGAAAGGACTAAACACATCCAATTGGACTGCCATCTAATAAGGGAGAAAATCAGCTCCAAGATCATTCAGTTGCACTACATTTCTACCAAAGAGCAGATTGCAGTCAATAGACCAAGCTCCTTCCTGGACCTGCTTTTTCCTTTTTAGATTCCAAGCTTAACATGTGTAATATTCATGTTTAGCTTGCGGGGGATATTAACTCCTATATATTCTTAATGTATTTTATTCTATTTTATATTAGTGTTTTATATTTTAGCTTTATTCCTTGTAAAGTTTCTACTTATAAATAGCAACTATAGGCATATGTACTCTAGTATATATATGGTCTCTTGTACACAGAAACCCTACTTTTACTTTCCGCAGTTCATCGTTCAATACAAGCTTTCCTTTCATCATTCATTCTTGATCTCTTTAATTCAAAGATCTGATAAGGTGCAAATCTGATTATTTGATCGAACATAATGCATCATACTTCTATTCTGGTACATTTTATTAAATTATTTGTTGGTTGCATTTAAGAATCAAGCAACTTTGCCTTACAGTAATCCTGTAGTAGACATTAGTTCCAGCATTCCACCTATTTCTAATAAATGATTCTCTCTCTCTCTCTCTCTCTCTCTCTCTCTCTAGGCTGATTGTGAAAATCCAGCGTACTGAGTGTAGTGCAAGTAAGCCTCTTCAGTAGCCTGCATCCCGATTGGGGCACGCGTCACGTAATCCGGAAGATCGAATGCGTCCACAAGTTCCTTTGCGATGTTCTTCACTTGGAAGCTCAGGTATTCGGTCAGCTTGTGTATCGCCTGAAAGATACAACAACGGCATTAGTAAGTTGTGTACAAGTCATTCCTCACAAGTCATTCGTCACAACAGATGAAGGTATGAGCAAGAAAAAGAAGGTAAATCCAAATATATCTCGAGGAAGAATGACTACAAGTCAGTTGAGGAAAAATCTCTCTGCATGAAATGAAATCAAACCAACAGTGGAATCGGGATTCAAAAGTAAGGCAACAAGCAACACTGGATTTCACGATAACCAAAAACTTGAAATATTTTTTCAATTTATAGTTTTACGCTGATGCTACTATCTCACTCATTATATGAGAGCATCTATCTACCTTAGCTTTGTTTGGAGCAACATAGTCAACATTTCGGTAAGTCCCAATATCATTCCAAATACGGTCCAAGGCGTACAAGTCGCAAACAAGTTTCAAAGCAGCCCGAGAACCTGGATCAGGACAGCTGGAACAGAAGATAGAAGTCAAAATTCGGCTACTAATTCCAAGGTGTAAATATAGAACAGAAAAAGTCGAGTAGGAATTTACCTTCGCACAGCATCAACAAATTTTGCTAGAATAACAGATTCTACATGGGACTCAGCAAGTGTCAAGAGATGATTGAGACACCGATTCCAAGCGCCAAAACCCCCAAGACTTTTTGTATGCTTCCGCAGTCGAACGGCCACACTATGGAGTAACCGGGAAGTACGATACTGTAAAAGAAAACCAAAATAAAAACCCTCCCTTGTTTAACTTTGTTTCTTTAATAGCACAAAAAGAAAAGGGTCTTTAACTTAATTTCTACAAACAGAAAATGGTCTTTCGAATAGAGTTGCATGATAATAGTAGTTACCCTGAAGGCGTCCAACTGAAATTTGGGATCACGTAGGTGCTCTGTACCTTCCCATCTGGAAGTGACTGGGTTGGGCTGCGACAGGTACGAACTCATGGAGTCCCTCAAGTAATTCCAAGTGACAGTAAGAGTGCCACCTTGGAACTTCTCTTGGTACTGCTTCAAGAGATAACCTGCTACCTACATTCAGGGATGATATTTTATTTTATTTGTTGCGCCCAAGGCAGCAAATATGACTATAAAAATACTAACAATATAGTTTTTCAGTCTCTTTAAATCGGTTATTTCAATTTAAGGCTATATAAGCATCACTAATAACCAATAAGTCGGTTTAAATAGTTTAATTGACAACCTCCAAGGTGAAGCCTAATTTCAAAAGATATTAGCTACCTTTCAAAAATATACGAACATTTAAACGTAGTACAAGCCCCCTTGAGCATTGTATTTCTAAACGTAAAAGGACCTGCCTCCTCTTGAAGCCTATTTTCAAAGTGGAACTAAAGTAAAAAACAAAAAGGTACTTGCACTCTTCTTAAGTACAAGTCAAGCCAGATCAGTATCATAAAATCCAACCACTAGGATATGAAAGATAAAATAAGTAAGAAACTAACAAGTTCACCAAATAAATGACAGGCAGAATCAAAATAGCACATTTTTTCCCCTTTTTTTTGGTCAAAATAAAAAAGACGTACCTGCTGCAGGAGGACAGTGTTGTCCCCTTCGAAAGTCTGAAAGATATCGTGATCGTTCCTCAAGCTCCCGAACCTATTAACAGCCGCATACCCGTGGCCCCCGCACGCCTCCCTGCATACGCTCAGCGACCTTGCCGTGTATGACGTGATGTACGCCTTGAGACCTGCCGAGAGAGCATGCACGTCCCCCACCAGCTGCTCATCGTGCGTCCTTTTCATCTCCGAGTATATGTCCACCAAATGTAAAGTCGCGAAATGAAAAGCATAAGTCGAGGCGAGCATCGGCATCAGCTTATGCTGCTGCGACTGGTAGTCAAGTATGCTGATCTCGGGCTGCTTCGGTGGCCCGAACTGCTGGCGGAGAAGGGAGTACCTGACGGCTATTACCACGGCAATCTTCAGAACCCCGACCGACGAGTATGCAAGGCCGACCCGCCCGCCCACAAGTTCACCCAGGGTGGCGGCGAACCTCTTGTTGATGGACGGTAGGCTGCTCGTGTACTGTCCGTCTCGCGAGACATCGCCAAACCGGTTGAGGAGGTTTTCGCGTGGGACCCGCACGGACTTGAAGCGGAGTGCCCCATTGTCGACCCCGTTGAGGCCGACCTTGTGGCCACAGTCGTGGATCTCGACACCAGGTAGGGTTTTGTGGGTTTTGAGGTCACGGATGGGGACGATGAATGCGTGGACTCCCATGTCAGATGATCCTCGGGAGTCGTGGGTGGGGAGGATCAGTTTGGCAAAGACCGTCGCGAATTTGCCGTGGACAGCGGCATTGCCGATCCACCACTTGATGGCGCCGTCCTCCGGCGTGTCGATCACGAATTCATCCTTGATCGGGTCGAAGGTCGCGGTCGTCTGGAGCCCCTGGACATTCGAACCTATTCCAGAAAAGTAAAAAACCCAAATCATTGAGAAAAATGGTGTTCTTATATGTACCTGTAACACTAAATGCTAAAATGGACCGTATAATTTACTCAACTGCTCCTTTTACTTTTTGCAACAGAACAAATTACCATGAGTGCCTAGTGAACAATCAATTTTTTGACCAGACAAATATTATTCTGCTAAGTTAAGCGCAGTGAAACAACAAAAAACAAAATAAGAATTTGGATACTAGGAAGAAGGCGAAACTACCATGATGAAGTTCGGTCATTGCAAAGCATCCTGGATACTCCATATTGTCTATACCGTCAAAGTACTTGTCTTTGTGCTTTTTTGTTCCCAAGTTGAGCACGGAGCCTCCCCAAAGACTGAGAATATAAGCCAGACCAATTCAGGAAGAAGGTGAAACAAGGACACATACAAGTAAAGCTAGCAGTCGTTCAAGTACAGATAGAAATGTCGCAAGCATGAGGTAATGCAGGAAATCGTGAGTACGTCCAATACATCAATCACCATTAGTGTTCAAGAACGAGAAGACACAGAAAGCTTGGTTCTATGGTGAGCTCACATTCGATCCAAAAAGAATAATCTCAATTCTCACTCCAACTCAAAATCATCACCTAAGCTGCCAACAAGAAGCTCTTACAAAGGTAAATTTCTTTAACAATTTCACTTCGACTCAAAATCATCACCTAAGCTGCCAACAAGAACCTCTTACAAAGGATAAATTTCTTCAATAAATTACCAATTTCACTTTGACTAATAGTACTAGCTGCGCTATCACCATATCTGATACTGCAATTGCAAAATTCCACTACAGCACTATACAAATACATCAATAACTTATCACAAACACAATCACATTTATAAGCTCTGCATACTGTCGATGTTCAACAAACGCACATCTATGCATATCCATTATTCGGTTCAAGCGAACCAAACATCAAAGCGATATGTAAATATAGCAACAAAAATAAGCTTTCAAAAAGCAACTCGAGTTCGAAAAAATTTATCACCTGTACTGGACCCCCATCTTAATCCCCAGAGACATATCGACGCTCCCCACCGCCTCGAGAATCGCGAAATACTTGGCCGGATCCTCCACCACGTACCTGAACGGCCTGATCCCGGCCTCCCTCACCAGCCCCATCAGCTGCCGCATACAGAGCTCCCGGTGGTCGTCCTTAGATATCTCCAGCGGCGTCCGGAGCTCCGGCCTCGAATTGAAGTAATCGTAGACCCTCTGCTGCATGTCCCTGTACTTCCCCCTCATGTAACTGGACAATTTCTCCGTGTCCACGTCGATTTTGGCACGGGCCGCGCAGGGCTCCCTCCCCACCGCCGCGTCGGGGATTCCCGGCGGCAGCCTGAGATGAAGGGAGAGGCGCTGGACGCGGCGAGCGACGATCTCCCGCTGGCGGTCGGAGGAGTGATCGGTTTCCACCGCCGGATTGGCGGCGTCCGCTGCCTGAGTATCCATTATCTCAGATGGATATGTGCGTGAAAGTTGTTTGCTGGCGTCTATATTTAATCAGGAGATAGCGGCGAGTAACTTATTGAAGGTTGGTTTAATTATAAGAAACGGAAGGATGACGTGGCGTGTGGTGAGAGCAACATGTGGGGCCAGTTGACTGGATAATATAATTTATTTTTGGGCACGGCTCTCTATGTTAGGGATTGGTGAGGAAGTCATAGGTGGAGAGATGGTGAATTGTTATTTAAAAAATAGGAAGATGCTAAAGTCCCGTTACAGAACTATTCAGTTTGAGGTTTGTAGTCGTTAAATCAACTATCCTCGATGGTTACATTATGATCTAACGGTTACAAACTCCAACGAAATAATTCCGTAACGAACCGTAACATTACCTTAAAAAATGAGTACATAATGAATATCTATAGAGTATAACACTCACATGGGCTGATGAGGTCTACTTAATTTTTCATTTTTAATCGGTCACATATGTACTTATAGTATTTCTCGTAAATTAAATAAATATTTAAGCTGAAAGCCGAAAGGTTGTCATTCTTTTTATAGGAACTTCCTTCAAGGTTTACAAGTATTCTCGAAGCCATAATCTAACAAACTATTTCTATAGATCCGATTAAGTCAATTTTTGGTTAAAATGAATAAAAATTCATGTCGATGGACATGAGATTGATAAATGATTTAACAATATTATGATTAGAATCAACATTATAATAAAATTATATGATAAAGTTGTATTTTTCTTTATCTTTATATATATATAATGACAATTATCCAAATAGTAACTAATCTATATGATCAACTTATTAATATTTATAGTTGTGTTTTAAAATTTGAATGAAGGTAATTAGTACAATGGCCAAAATTATACTTGATAAATGTAATTAGAAAAATTATGATCATATATTTTTTTGTACAAATAACTTGCATTAACGTCATTGAGATTGATAAATACATTAGTTTCGTATTTAGACATTTCATTTTTTTACATGAGACCTATTGTCATGTTAACATATTATCTTTATATGTCAAACTCATATGTTATTCTATTTACATTCAAATTAGCATAGGGATGCAAACGAGCCGAGCCGAGTCGAGCATTGACCTTATCGAGCAGAATTGAAATTTTTATTTAGCTGCTCGAGCTCGTCGAGCTCGATTTATGAGGCTCGAGCTCTACTCGAATTCAAAATGCTCGAGCTCGACTCGAGTTCAGTTCGAATTTTTTCAAGCAATTTTGTTTAGTAATTTAATATATCTTGAGCCGCTCGCGAGCCGCTCGACAATGTAAAATATAGGCTCGAGTTCGTGCTCGAGCCGCTCGAGCTCGACTTGAGTTCTGTCAAACTCGAGCTCGAGCCGAGCTTTGACTCGAGCGCTCGCAAGCGGCTCGCGAGTTGCTCGTCTCGTTTGCAGTCATACGCGTTACTAACTCATTTTATTCTTCTTTTAATTCCATTCCTTCATTGACATTTAATAAACTAATTATTTTCATTACTACAAAATTAGTCAACCAAAAAATTAATCACCACATGCATCGCACGAGCACTTGACTCGTATAAAATAAAAATTCTTCTTTGAATTTTTTCTTCAGAAGGTCATGTTTATGATAATTGTGTCAAAGATTACAACAGAAATGTAAATTAGCCAACATATTTATGTAGCTGTTCTAGGATACAGTCATACACTAGAGTTTGCTAGTAGGAACCCCATCCGGTGCTGCGCGAGATCGTTTTTCAACGGCTCGAGAAAACTGTCTCACTGCATCTTTCGGCAGATTACGAGGTTTGGCCAGCCACATTCCTCCATCAATTGCCAACACACTTCCATTTATATATTTACCTTCACATTTAACCAAAAAAAAAAAAAAAAATGCCAAATAAAATAATCAAGTTTACTGGAATTGACAAGAAAACTATATTAGGAGGAGCCATAAAACACAAAATCGCACGAAAGATCCACAAATAGATCAAATGCCAAAAAACATGAATGTAATATGCAATCCCAGCAAAGAAAGCATAAATATTTGATAATGCTCGTGTTACCATTGAACTAAAGAAATTAAATATGAACTATGTGGTATGCTTTAGTTAGCAAGAATGAAGTTAAAACATGAGGAGATGACTGACCAGTATTGGATGCAAGGTAGATAGCAGCCATGGCAACATCCCATTTCTCACCAACTCTGTACATATATGAAGGGTCTCTCGATCCATAACCATTAGAGGCAATCTCTTTTGGCACAAGCTTGCTCAATCCAGCAGTATCTCCTATGGGACCAGGTGCTATTCCGTTCACCCTTATATCATAATCTGTTCCCCATTCCAGGGCCAAGTTTCTCGTTAGGGCATCAATCGCTGCCTGTCACAGTCACACACACACACACACACACACACACACACAAAAAAAAAAAATCACATTTTATTCATCACAAGCAAAATCCAAAAGGAAATCGAATTTTATTCATTGCAAGCAACTAAATGGCAAACCTTTGCTGCAGATACATGGAGTTGATACCAGGATGCTGTGTAATGCAAAGTGGCACTGATATTCAGTATAAGTCCTCCAGCAGTTGAGTTTCTTCCCGGTGCACCTTTCTTAAGATACTTGAGAGCTTCATGGCACATTGTAAATGTGCCAACAGCATCGATATCCATAACTGAACAAACAGATTACAATGTCGCACAAATAAATTCATGTCTAGCTAAAAGTGTATAAATATAGAATAGTTAATGTCTCTCTTTAAAGGGTGTTCTCATCTCCGTCCACTTGAGCATTCAGAGGACCATAAGTCGTAACTTTTTTCTTACGGTTAAATATAATAAGAAAGACCACCATTGACATTTAAGCCGCTGACAGAATCCAGTTTTATCATTCCAATTTCACATAACCCCTTTAGGCGGTATGAAAATGTTTCATTTTCTTAACAAATCTCATGCTCTTTATGCAAAAGCAGATGACATGAAGAAGAAGTTGTAATTCTTGTAGCTGGTGTCTTTTGAAATTAGAACAAACCTCTTTTTTTTTTTTTCCTTCTTTCTATTTTGTATTGACTTATTATGAAAATTAATGCTCACTAGGACATACCAGTTTTTAATGTGAAAAATTAAAATTATATAACCATTCTTGGAAAACCAAGCAGGATTATTTGATGAAATCCTATCACAAACTGGCCATGAAATCTCAGAATACATAATATTAAACTCAAGATTCAAGAACTTACAATTAAAATCTAATTATAGCATAGATAAAACTGAAAAGAAAGAAGACAAAAACAAGTCTTTTATTTAAAGTGACACCTGTTTTAAATCCATTGGGCGACAAATCCTCAGCCGATACAAGAAAATTGCCAGCAGCACCATTCACAAGAATGTCGAGCTTCCCGAAATGCTTCACTGTTGCCTCCACAACTCTTTGGGCATCTTCCTGCTTGCGAACATCTCCTTCAAACCCAACTGCCTAAAGAGATGAGCATAGAAGCAAAAAAAAGGTATAAGAAGACGCGATAAAGTAAATAACTGTAGAAAGTCAAGTGGTAAGATCGAATTGTGTAAAACATTCCCTGGCGAGCGACGTTCAAATTTGACATTCCAGTACAGAACACATGATATAATTCCATTTAGAGGTTAAACAATATAGCATCCATGTATCCTTTTTAAGTTTACGAACGAAGGGAAAATAGTGTGCTGGTTGGTTCAAGAGTGAATGCCATGAACCATAGCTCTAAGGTGTGAAGGCAATAATTCAGAGGGCAAACTACATTCAACTCTTACATTGATAAATTGTTGAAAAAAATAAAAGCTCTGACCAATTTTAGCAATCATCAACATCAAGGTAACCTTGTTGAGAGAAATTGAGAATAAAAGCAACAAATAGACAACCAAACAATCAATTTTGCAGCCAGAAATACTGTTTGCCATAAGGATCTAATTAAGCTGAACCAGAAACAGGATAATCAAGCTACTTAACAAAGGAGTTAATTTAATTATGGAAGAGGTAAAAAGGGAAGGAAGAGTGATACTTGGATGCCGACGGATCTGAGGGCCGAAACGGCGTCGTCTAGGACGGGCTTGCGGCGGCCCATTATGGCGACGGAGGCTCCATGCTTTCCGAACTGGGTGGAGATCTCGAAGCCGATGCCCGATCCGCCTCCGGTGATGAGGGCTACTTGGCCTTTGAGTACATCAGCCTTGAATGGGGACTCCATTTTCGTCTTCTCCGATTGTATCGTCTTGATTCAGTGAGAATATATATATATATATAACAATTAAAAAGAGTAAGGTCTACTGCTCAAATGGTAACTAGTTTGATATCGCTTAAGGAATGTCTCGGGTTCCAGTCTTGTGATGCAGAAAACTCTTGTTGGAAACTCACCCACCACTGCCACGTGTACGACTCGGGTCGAACCAACGAATTAGTCGCTACCACTGCCACGTGTGCGACTCGGGTCGATCAACGGATTAATCGGAACCTAACTCTGGTTACCATGATTGACTAAAAAAAAAAAAAAAGAGTAAGGTTTGTGAATTTCAGGGCAACTGAAGTTAGCTGAAGTTGAGCTATAGTATAGGCATTAAGCAGGCTGCTTTCGGACTCTGTTTTGGCTGTAGGCCTGTAGCCCTCTACCGAATCAACAAATAATTATATGGGTATCTCAAGGCCACGACTACAGCTGTCAAAATAGGCGGACGGATGGCCGGCCCGTAGCCCACCAAAGCCCACAAGAATCTGTTTATATAATTTTTTTACTATAAATTTTATTTAACTCAAAATTTAACTCAAATTCAATATTTTATATATTATTAATATAATCAAATAAAATTATTCAATCATTCTTACACATTACATCTACTTTAATTCACTATTCATCCATTATTATTATTTTAATTTATAACCACTTAATATCATCTCTCTCATACTTTTACATCAAATCAACTTTAATTATTTTATTTTAAATATTATTTTAATATAAATAAAAAATTCCACTAATAACTAATCATATCATATTTTTCTAAATTATCTCTAGTTAACCAAAAAGTTCTACTTTGAGGGACAATTTTTGTATACAGACATGCTATGAATATTTACATAAACATGTTCCAAGCAAATTACTCAATTATAAATTCACAAATTTAGCACTAATTTCACAAACAATTCACAAATTCAGCAATATGTCCACAACCAACCCAACATCAATCCCTAACACACCATCGAGAAAAATAACACATATCGATTATGGTGTTGTCGATCTTCAACTGGAAAACGAGCGAATGTGTTATTAAATTGCACGCAACATGTATAGTATTAAATTGCAAAAGTCATTATATGGCTTAAAGCAGCGGGATTGGATCACCAACAAAGATGCAAAACTACCTGGGTAGAATGTGGTACAACCGACTGGGTGAATTTTTGTTGAAAAATAATTATGTTAATAATGATGTGTGTCCATGTGTATTTATAAAGTTTATTTATAAAGAAGTCAATGAATGGTTTTTGCATCATTTAAGTCTATGTTGATGACATAAATATAATTGGCACACGAGAGGATCTTGATAAAGCTAGCTCATGCCTAAAAATGGAGTTTGAAATAAAATATTTGGGTAAAACCAAATATTGTCTCGGCCTGCAGATCCAGCATCTCCTTGAATGATTTTTTGTACATCAGTCAGCCTACTTGGAGAAGATTTTAGAAAAATTCTACATGGATAAATCTCATCCACTTAGCACACCAATAGTTGTCTGATCCCTTGAAGTGGATAAGGATCCATTTAGACCTAAAGAAGATACCGAAGAAATTTTAGGACCAGAAGTTCCTTACTTGAGCGCCATTGGCGCGTTACTTTATCTTGCAAATTGCACCAGGCCTGATATTGCATTTGCAGTAAACTTGCTAGCAAGGTTTAATGCTTCTCCTACGAGGAGACACTGGAATGGTATTATACATATATTTAGGTATCTTCAAGGTTCAAAAGATCTTGGTTTACTTTATAAAAATAATTAAGATATGATATTGGTGGGACATTCAAATGCTGCCTATATGTCTGATCCCCATAATGCAAGATCTCAGACTGTTTATGTTTTTCTCTATGGTGGTACTGGAATCTCTTAGAAGTCAGTCAAGCAGTCCATGGTTACTACATCTTAAAACCACTCAGATATAATTGATTTATACGAGACTTCAAGAGAATGTGTATGGTTAAGATCTTTAATCCAACATATCCGTGGGTCATGTGGAGTTATAAATGATATAACCCCCACTGTCCTTTATGAGGACAATGCAGCATGTGTTTTGCAAATGATGAGTGGGTATGTCAAATGAAACATGACAAAACACATTGCTCCAAAATTCTTTGACCCACACGAGCTCCAGAAGAGCGGTGAGATTATTGTACAAAAAGTATGATCTAGCGAAAATTTGGCAGATCTATTTTTTTCCCACTGGGTTTTCTTGACAAGGTTTTAACGAGGCAGCACGTGGATACTCAACTCAAGATGATCTATTTGAGGGGGAGCAATATTATGCTTCCACAATGCTCATGTTTTTCCCACCGGGTTTTCCTGAGGGAGAAATGTGATTACATAATAATCAGATTTTATCCTACTGGGTTTTCCTGACATGCTGAAGCAGCATTATATGATGGCAACAAGATGTACTTCAAGATGTTAAATTGGGCCTTGTTCAAATCAGTTAAAATATGTCTGAAAATAGTCATTCAATGGAGAGTATTATAAAATATTTTATTCATTAAGATTAGTCATGAATTATTGATAGTGGTTATGAATTATTGATAGTAGTTATGAAATATTGATATTTGTTGATAGAAAATAATAAAATAATATATGTGAATGACTATTTTGCCCTTGATGTAATTGTATTATTACGATTGTGGCATCATAAATTTTCCTATAAATAGGAGCTTCATTTCTAATGAAGATACACCAAGATAATATCTTCTCTCTATTCTCTCTATTTATGTCTTGAGTTTTATAACAATAACCACCTTACAAAAGAGTAACAAAGTCAACATAATTAGTGGTCCACATAACATTTCAAGATGGTCAATACATATAATCTCATATGAATGTGTAGCATATTGGATCACACAATTTGATTGCAGCATAAAGTCACTACTACTGGACTATCCCAGCCCTTTACTCTACTCTAGAATAGAGTTAGCCAAAAACCTAGTTTCATCTCCAGCCATTCACACTATATTTTACTCTACATTAATAAATTAATTTTATCCATTTTTTTCACATAAACTTTAATATATATTTTTAATTAATCTTAAATAACTTTTTACCCAAATAATAAAAATTAATTTCATTCATTTTTTTACCCAAAAAACATTACATATAAACAAAACAAAAAAAAAAGTAGAGATATGTGGAGATACACTGCTCATAGTCATATATTTGTTATAGAGTAGAGGTATAGTGCAGCACTGGGGCACTTATTTTGCTCCACCTCAGCGTAAATCAATGAAATAGCGCAACACTGGGCTCGCTCTTACGAAAATTAGAGGAAAGCCAATGAAACATAAAGGAATGAAGAGAGATGTGCAACTGTGTTTGTATATGAAAAAAAATTCAATTCATACTCAAAATCTTATTCAAATTCAAGTTTCTAACTCAACTCTACTATTAATATTATCAGTATAATTAAATAATAATTACTAATCATTCTTATATATCACATCTATTTTAATTTACCATTCATCTTCGCACATAGTTTTAACTACCCATCACTTTACACAATCTCTCTCCTAATTTTACATAAAAAAATTATTTATTTTCTTTTAAATAATATTGTAATATAAAATCAAAATCTCACTAACAATTAATCATCTCACTCTTTTAATAATTAACTTTGGTTAATAAAAAAAAACTCATTTTGAGCAAATTTATTGATATACCTCTGAATTTCTAGAAAAAAAAAAAAAATCATTTGAGCGAATTTATTTATATACAAACAAGCTCTCCTAGAAGTCACCATTGGTTTGAAGTATGACCACAAGACACAATAATACTCATACTTTTTTTTTTCGAAACGATAGAAATATTATAACAAAAAACACATAAATACATCCAGAAACAGCTCATAAGCCGAAAGGACAGCTCAAAAGCTGAATCTAGTGGGAGGACAAATCCAAAGGATTGCCTAGAGACTACACTATAACAAACACACCCACAAACAGAGAAAAACAAGCACCATAACAGGATAAAGAACTCCCCGACGGGAGAAAGAGCTCACCTGCGGGAGAAAGAACTCCCCTACGGGAGAAAGGCTCCCCTGCGGGAGAAAGGGCTCCCCTACGGGAGAAAGGGTTCCCCTACGGGAGAAAGGACACGAAGGAAACTAAACCAAATACACTAAATAGACTAAAAACACTAACAACAACACAAACTAAAAACTAACAAATAAGAACTACAAACAAAACAGCCCTCCCCTCAGCGACGAAACAACTCCAATCTTCGCAGCGGCAACACAAAGGACCTCCATCCAATCGGACAGAGCCACGACCCCGGCATCGGACTCAGAAACTGCAATAAACACCTAACCAAGACCAAAACCAACAGCCCCGACCCATATCCGGACAAACATCCAAGCCCTAGCCCGGAGAACCACACCACAACCACCCACCACCAAAACCAACGACAGGGCCCAAACCAAAACAGCCCGGACCCCGGTCTGGCCTTGCCGACCACCCCTCCAACCAACATCAGGAAGAATAGCCCGGTGAAAAGTAGCGGACCCTCCGTACCCGAATTTCCCCAAAAAGGGAGAGAGACGGGACCACCACCCAACACCGAAGGACCACCGGAGGCACGCCACAGCGGAAAGCACCAGGAACTCGGCAGCCCGCACCCCATCCTAGCACCTGCACCAACGGAGAAACCTATTCAGGGGACGGATCCTCCTTCACCAGTGGGGAACAGCTCCTCCTTCCGGCAGTCCTCCCGACATTGGGCCGCAGAACCAGGGCCGCTGCCGCTGAGAAAATCAAAGAGCCCCGCTGGGGGAGGCGATGAATTAGACGGCCGAAGGGTAGGAAGGAAAGGGGATCTGGGATTTTCAAATTTTCAAATTAGACGGCCAATTAATTGAGAAGCTAATTCTGTACGGTACAATCAGTTAATGTATCTGTACACAAATCCACAATAATACTCATACAAACACAGAAAATGCATTGAAATTTGGTGCTTTAAGAAATTCCTTCACGAGAGCTTACGTTGACATTTATTTAAAATATAACAAGTCCAAGCAATAACAGTAACACAGTGATAACACCACATGAGATGATAGATAGCTATAAGTTCTGTAAGTACCAGAAAATCACAATTTAGTGAGTGAGATTACACAACACTTTGGCCCAGATAAAAACACTGACAAACTAAACAAACATAACATAATCAATAGATAGATAGATAGATAGATAGATAAACAGTATAACAATACGATTACATGTGATTAAAAAAAAAACAAAATAATAATCATGTATCCCTCAAATCATAAAACTTTCTCAAACATCGGTCTCTGTCTCCTCGTACTGCTTCAGGATCTCGCCACAGGTGTCCAATGGGGTCCACCTGTCGAACCCAATGGCATTCGCAAACCTGGCATTGGAGCTCATACCATTGTTGCGGGTGAGGATGACACGGGCCTGGTCACGGCCCAGGCTGGGTTTGACACATTCCGAATCGACACTCTTAACAGCCATGACATTGCAAACATCATCGCCACGGTCACCATCAATGAGGACTTCATAGGTGCCGTCGGATTTGGTCACAAACTCCTTTCTATAGGTCACGTGAGTAGAGTCCGACCTCTTTGCGCACTCAATTTTACCAACAGCACCTGGAACCAAGTAAGGTTATTTAGACGATAACGCAAATGAGAAAAGTGTTAACCTTGAATGAGAAAAGTGTTAACCTTGAGGTGGATAATAACACATGTTTTGATTTGACGATACTAATGATTAAAATGTCGTACAATACTGGCCAATAATATCGATAAAATAGTATATGTTACCCGGCTATTGGTATAGTTTAAAAACACATAAATAAAGGACTTACAATAATGTCTGGTTGTGAATACAAAAAAATTCGGTGCAAAATAGCAGTCATTAACAAAAAAAGTTAAAAATAATTGACTTAAAAAGTTAGTACATGAAATTGGTAATTGCATTTCTACTTAACTGATAAAATGCATTGAATGTAGTAAATTAATATTTTTATTTTTTATATTTAATGTAAAAAATTATACATACAAGTATTTTTGCTAACCCCGAAAACCACTGAAGTCGTTCGGAATTTCGAGAGACATTTTGAGACTTTGAGATTTAAGACTTTTGAGACATTCAAACTTTGGAGGAATCATGTGAAATCTCAAAGTCTGAAGGTGGAATTTTGAGTGGGCTTCGCATAAGAGTTTTTCTTGTCTCAAATAAGTTAACTACTTCGAATTTTTGTAAAGTTTTTCGAAATCCAAAATGAATACACCCCCTACATTTAATACTAAACAGTTTTTTGATAGGCTCATTTTAAAAACTATAGTATTATAAATATTTTATTTGATAATTGTTTCTTGGTGACAAAGTTGGTGGTGAAATTGTTTCAAGAAACCCAATCTATCTCTAGACTTGATCATAGTTACTTGATGTAATTCAACATTTATCAACAACTGCTTGACTAAGAATTGATACAAATAACTGATAACCATTATTAAATGGGGCAGATGCTTGCTTGACTAAGAACTGATACAAATAACTGATAACCATTATTAAATGGGGGAGATGCTACAATCCCGTTACAGAATCATTCTGTTAGGGTTTATAACCGTTAGATCAACTATCTCCTCTGACGGTTAACGGCTACAAACCACGACAGAATGGTTCAATAACGGGACATAACATTTCCCATTAAATGGTTCAGCTATACAAATAGAATTAAACCAACAGGCTCAGCACACACAAGAACAACATACTACTGCTAGCTACTAAACAGTGCAACCAAATCCATTAACAGAATTCAGATCCACAGCAGGCCAGCACCTAAACAGTTCCTAAAACTATGTTTTCTCAACTAACAACTCAATAGATCTCCAGATCGACAACAAAAACTCCAGATCTACATAAACAAATGAGCAATAGAGATGAAATCGATGCAGATCTAAAAGAAAAAAAAATACCGCTGTGTACAACCAAAAGTACAACTCAATAAAGCATACGAGTGTGTGTAAGTGTGTGAGGGAGAAAGGGTTTACCGGCGAGAGCTTTGGAGGCTTTGGTCTCGTAGCCACAGAGGCAGGTGTCGCAGTAAAAATATCCCTTCAGCAGCAACGGGTCGGCGCTAACAATGGCGGGTACCACGCATAGAGCCAACAGTACAACCAGTAATTTCTCCATCTCTTCTTCTTCTTCTTTGTTTGCTATAACCCGAGTTCTGTCACAATGTGCCTCCTAGAATGAGAAAGGCGAGATTTATAAGTAATAGAGTGAGAGGGTTTGATGAATGAGTAGTGTGATTTATGGTGTGTGTGGGCTGGCACACGGAAAGGGCTCACATGAGAATTTCGAAAAATCGGAGGGGCAAAAGAAAAAAAAAAATAAAAAAAAAAAGTAAAAAGAAAAGAGCGCGTGTTGCGGCAATCAATCAGTGTAATTGACAACTTGCAATCTTCTGCCCTACATTTTTTTAAGTTTGATTTCGGTGGGGTGGGGCCCTCACCTGCATCATTTTTACAGATTACGCGGAGAGGAAATACGGGTAGGATTTTGCGTAACTTCCAGATCAGGCTTTAATCATGTTCACAATCCTCCGCATAAAACCTGATTACGATTAATAAGTCAACGAAGAGTTATAGAAAGCTTATACATATAATTGTCTTTTCTATACATATAATTGTACATTTTTAATAGGGCATTACTAATTACCGCCCCCTTATTACTAGTCACCGTCCCCCTTGGACGATTTTGCCCTTTTCATTTTTTGTCTCCGCAACATGTCCACAAGCTCAGAGGTAAAAAAAAAAATTTGTCCGGCCAGCTTTACCTCACGGGACCGGCGGTATCCGGCCGACCGGACCGGACAGTCACAAAGGCGTCCGGCCGGTTCGACCGGACAGCCCCGGTCGCGTGCGA
>CACSLK010024540.1:13676609-13700879 GCA_902706635.1 Striga hermonthica | reverse complement strand
CGCTCTGCATCTTCAGGTCGGCACTTTTCTCGAATATGCTTACAAAACATTCCCGATCCATTCGCCAGTCCGGCACCCATCCACCCCGGCTCCTTCATTCACGAGCCGGAGCGCCGACGTCAAAAAGCGCTCCCGTCGAGATCCTGAACACTTTACTTCCCGGTTCAGCTCGGCGCTTCCTCCTTAGACCGGGTCCTAGGCTCGGGTTTCGATAGCAACGTCTCCCCGGTTCGTTCCTGGCTAACTCGGATATCAACAACTAATATAACCTTGATTTGTTTGGAAGTTCTCAATCGACTCATTAATTTCCATGAAAACCTCAAAGTAACCTAATAAATATATATATATATATATAATTAAACAATTTTTGTTGTTATTATCATTTAATTTTAAAAATAATTTTCTTAACAAGTACCAGTGTAGTACACGGGTATTGTACTAGTATGTTTTATAGAAAATACAATTTGGACAAGTGTCAATAAGTGGTGGATGGCTCCATAAAAAAACAATCTGATAGCTCTATATAATTTTTGTATAACTGTATCGTAAAGATTAGAATCCACTAGCATTCGATCCTGTGCACATGCACAGATGCAAATAAAATTTTATATGTTATATGTATGTCTATGTAATATTTAAAATCATAAGTTAGATAATAGCACATCACATTTTATAAATTTTATTATTAGTAAAAATGAATGTTAAACTATAACTCACATATTAATCTTTATATCGATTGCAGTTATATAAATTTTGCAATATTTTTTTTATTATGAACAATTGATTTGATAAAACAATATTGAAATTATTATTATTATTATTATTACTATTATTACTATTATTATTATAGCAAATGTGTACGACATCTTAAAAATTTTGGTTATATCATAAAATTGAAATAACTAATCTTAATAAAAAAATTTGCTTAATGAGTTAAAACAAAAAAAAAAAAAACAATAGTTTGAAAAAAATAAATTTAATACCATTTAATGTGATTTTATGATTGTTAGCATTAGTTGTTATATAATAAAATAAATGAAAAATATAAATACTTAATTAATGCAAAGTAACATCTTTTGGAGGGGAAAAATTTGAGGTTTTATTAAATGTTTTTGGCTAGTAATTATATAATATATATATATATATATATATATATATATATATTAATAAAACACATTTTGTTTCCCCCCTCTTTTATGCTACTTTTGCATTGATAACCAAGCAATTATATTTTTTATTTATTTTATTATATAATTACTACTCTTAAATAATTATAAAGTCATGACATTAAATGTAATTCTATTCTAAATATTTTTTAAAAATATTTATGTAATTTTTTTAACTCATTATGTAAATTTTTTTAATTAAATTAGTTATTATTTATGCCATAACCAAACCCTTCAAAATTTCATACATAATTGTTGTAATTATAATTTCAATATTGTTTTATCCAATTGTTTTATCCAATTAATTAATTATAATCAATCAAGATCGCATCAATATGAATATTAATATGTAAATTAAATACTTTATATTTATATTGTTCATTTATACTAATGATAAAAATTATAAAACGTGATATGCTCATTATCTAAATTATGATTTTTAATATTACATAAACATACATATATATAGTTTTATTTGCATTTGTGCATGTGCACGGGATCGAATACTTGTGTATAGAGTGATTAATCTCTTTTCTTTCATATCTCTCACCTTTTTATATTGAACGTTTAGCTTCTTCAGCAAACTTTGCCCTACCTGGCTGCCCAAAGCTCTGTCCGAGTGCTCGAGTTGCCGAGGGTCTGTCCAACAATTATTTGGCTACCCCTAGGTGTGTTCGAGACCCATTTTTATCCATAATATCATCTATATCTTTCCCTATAGACGTACACATGTCTCACATTAGCAGATCCTTGTATCATTTATCCATAGGTCTTCTTACTCCTTTAGCTTATACAAGTCCTCATCTAGACTAAGTCTCCGTAGCTCGGCCTACGTCACAAAAGTCCGCCAAGGCCCCAACCTTTTTAGCATAGTTCTGCCATTCTGTCCAACCTATTAAGATATTGACACCACCCTACCTTAGCTACTATATATTTGAGCTACCAAATGCTCGAGCTATTGTCACACTATGTTGTCCGAGCTACTTTTATACTATGTTGTTTGAGCTATCACATGTGCAAACTACTTATAAACTATGTTGTCTAATCTGCTGACATATTATGTTGTCCGAGCTACTAACATGCTATGTTGTCCGAGCTACTTAGGACTCGCTCACTCAAGCTAGCTGAGACCCATTAACCCAAGCTTCTTTGGAAACGACTAACTCGAGCTGATTGTAGCCGATTTACTCGAGCTACACTATATGCTATAGCAAAAAAATATTACCCCATTTGACGATCTGTTTGCCAAGTGGAATAAGGCTGCACATTCGGTCAAAATCAAACCAAACCGATCGAACCCCTATGGATGCACATTCGATCGAAATTTAGTTTGTCTAGTATAAAACCAAAAATCGAACCAAAATCTATGGTTCGGTTCGGTTTGAAACCAAAAATCATGTAGCTTGATTGGTCGATTATCAGTTATCCAATAAAATGGAGAAATGACAAAAAAAACTTTGTGAGTTACAACTTAAAAAATATTAACAAAAAAAAAAATCACGAGCTTGAATTGGTTCAATTGAAATTCACCAATTTAGTTCAATTGAAACAAAATAGTCACGGGTTAAAAGAAAAAAGCGAGCATCAAAGTCTTACAGAGAAGAAAAGCACGGACCTAAGGTGCAACCCGTACGAGGGGATTTGTTTGGCGAACCCATTTGAGAAGATGAGCATCACAGTCGAGTGTCGGGTGGATTTTCATGTTTATCTTGACAAAAATATTATCAACATGAATCATGGAAAATATTTCTCCTCGACACAGCCGAACCCTAACCCCCAATCTCGCCACCTTCGTCTCTCTTTCCCGGCTAGTGATTGTCTTCCTCGGCGTCGATTAGCCTCCGGCCAGTGGTCATCTCCAACCGCTCGGCCCGACCCTATGGTCGCGCATCTCCGGGTCCCTGCAGGTGTCGTGTGCAAAGTTCTCTCATCTGTTCGCCGGCGAGTTAATGTCCGTGTGGTGGCGCTCCTCTGTTCGTGTTCGTCGCGGGCTTCCATTGGAGGGGAGTCACCCTCGTCCTTCCTCTTGCTGGTACATTGAGGCATTTCGAGGCTCCTTCGTCGTTCGTGGCAGAGCCTCAGGTGGTTCTGGGCTTTGGACGGTGGTGGGTTGCAGCGGACCAGGGAGGCGTGTTGGCCGAGGGTCGGGGCGGGACTCTGGATGTTGTGACTGTTCTGGTTACGGCAGCCGGGGTTGAGGTACCGAGCCATCCTCTACATCCCTTTCCGGCAGTGGTGTTAGGCGGCGAGGGCCCTGGTTCTCTTGACTTCGTCTAGTGGTGTTAGACGGGTTTGGGCCGGGGTCGGTGTGAGGGTGGTTTGTTTTCCTCTCGGTTGATGATGGGTCAATTCGGGGATTGGTTCGGGGCTCGGCATTGGCTACTGTATAGACTTTAGGCAGTTTCGGTAGTGCTTCCGGACTTGGTATCTTTCTTGTGTCGATTGTTCACTGTTGGCTGGGTTTGGTCGATTGCTGGGGAAGGGCTTTTTGTGTTTTTTTTAGGTTTTTTTGTTCTTGTGCCTGTTGTGTTGTTAGGTATGATCGTGTTTTAGGTTTGGGCCGTTGGCCTCAGTACTGATTACTCCGTGGGGGCCGATTCTATTCTCTTGTTGGGAGCGTTTGTAGTTTGTGTTTTGTGTTTTGTTCTGTGTGGTGCCGATTGTATTCTAGCTTGGCTAGTGTCGGTTTTTAGGCGATCTCTGGATCTGTCCTCTCAGTTTTCAGTTGTACCATTGCACTTTTGTGCGCTTTATTAATAGTTATCTCTGTTGTTCAGAAAAAAAAATAAAATCATGGAAAATCAATTTGTGGTTTATTATAATGCATATTAATGAAATCATTACAGATGTTAATAAAATTATTCAAGGAAAGAATCTTTTTTATCATATCCGATTTGATCTGATTTGAAGATATGTATATGCACGTAATTAATGTATGAATTAAATTTTTTTCAAACAAAAAATGTATGAATTAAATGTTCCCAAGTTCTTTTTGCTACTATTTTTAGTAAATCTCATTCTCTTCACACACACACACACACACACCACACACACACCACACATACACACATATTAGCTCTAACTTTGAGATCGACAACCCCCTTCGTGATATTTTTCCTAACTTCTTCCTCGGTAATTTTGATTTAAAAAACCACAGGCCCACTAGACCAAGCATCCAACCCATTCGAATGCACCAAAATGAAGGTGTTGCACCAGACAATGGTGCTTATTCGTAAAAAAGAGTGTGATGATACTCTGTGAAACTTAAGACCTCTGTACAACAACACACCAACTAAGATATAGGCTAAATGAAATGCTCAATCGAATAGAAATGTGATTATAATATATTGTTACAAATCATGATGACAAACCAATGGATCATCTGTTGAACTATCCATTTAAATAATTAACTTAGAATGAAAAAACTAAAATATTTATAATGTATATTGTTATAAAGTATAATAATAAACCAACAAGTCATATATCAAACAACGTTTAAATCATTAAATTTGAAAAAAAAAAATTGAAACCATATATTTTTATAAAATTACTATGATAAATCAATTGTGTCGTATTGTCATATGAATTATTTTATTAGAAAAAATTTAAATATTTATAATATACATTGTGAAAAAATATATAATTAAATTAAATTGGACGTAAATACAGCATAGTAAACTTGATACTTTTAAAATAATATATATGGGTGAGCAACTAAATATGGCCTAGAACAAAAAGACGACCCAAACAGAAGACTAGAGAACCACGACTCACTCACAATTCATCCACAAACACCAAAACAAACAAAATAGGGGTGAGCAGCTGTGCAGTTCGGTGAAAAACTGCACCGAACCGCAAAAAACCGAAAACCAAACTTGGCAAAAAATTACCCAACCACACCGCAACTTTTAAAAAACTGAACCGAAACTGAATTGATTTTTTTTTACACTAAAATAACCGAACCGAACCGCACTGAAATGCATGGTTCAGTTCAGTTTTTTATTTTGGTGCGGTTCGGTGCAAAACCGCACCTAACCGAACAAAACCGAAAACCGAACTTATGAATAACTATAACCGCACCCCACCACGATGTAGGAAAAAAACTCGAACCAAAAATTTTTTTACATTAAAAAAACGAACCAAACCATACCGAATTGCACGGTTCGGCTCGGTTTTTCGATTTCAACTCGGTTTTGCTCATCCCTAAAACAAAACACTCCCAACGAGAGAACAACCTACTCCCAATAGGAGAATCATCACCCACAACAAACGCAAAACACAAAACACAACACTCAAAAGACACAATGCACACGAAACACACAAAACTACAAAAAGTATTAATAGAGTAATGCCATTCCCATCGTCTGGACAACCACTTTGCACCACTGGCAAAGCAAAGACGACGCCCCGAATCAAGAAACCCCCTTCAATCACTGGCGGCTAAATAAATCTAGACCACAACCCTCTTATCCTCCCAAAGGAGACTCCGTCGGAAGCACCAGAAGGAAATGCAAACCGATTCAATGATTGACTCGATGGTTTAGCGATTGGACGGAACCAAAGCTCAACCGAGTTAATCACGTGTTGGAGTTTGAAAACATTATTATTGTAGTGTTTTGTTTTTCTTTTTGAAACGACAGATTCAATAGCTGAAACATATAAATACAATCGGCTAAATAGCCAAAAAACAAACACATTCCACAAAACAAAAACATCCACAGGCTAAAACACAAAAACCTAACACAAACCCAAACAAAAACACTTAGAAAAAGCTAAAACAACCTAAAAACATTTAAAAAACAAAGACTGAAACTCTTATCACAGCCAGAAAACAGCACAAACGAACTACGACAGCATCACCCACGACCAATCACACATACGTACCGAATTTCGCCCGAAGCTTCAAATCCAGAAACTGCAACAAACGTCTAATTGGACCGAAAACTCCAGAGCTCAACCCCGCACACAGGTAACCGATCCCACCCCTAGCCGTATGAAACCAAAATAATCCCCCACCACACCACCGTCGCCCGAGCCCAGCCCACATCACGAGCCAGACCACGACACACCAATCGTACCCTCGACCATCGCACCAGGGAAAAGGGGACAAGGGGGAAAGCCCACCAACCTCCACCCTAACCACCACCACACGTCCGTCGGAGACACAACCCATCATCGCAGAAGCACCGTCGAATGTCGCAGCCGCCTCACCAGGGAGATAGTCCCGATAAGGCAATCAGGCGAGTGACGAAACCTCTCAGGACCAACCAACCTACCTATCAATGCGATAACACAACTCAGGCACAAAATAGGGGCTAAGACGCGTAGCTAGGGGCCGACCGCTGTCAAAATTTTGGCTCCCCGGCTGGAGAAGGCGAAACCGAAGACAAATTGTAGAGGGTTTATTGTGCTAAAGGAGTAGACCTGGGACCGGTCCAGTTCCTAACGTATTTTTCAGAAACCGAAACCGGATCAAAACCGAAATAATCAGTTCGATTATTACACATATTTTCATAGGAACTGAAAAAGAACCGAACCGTGTTTTTCCGGTTCTTTGGGCAACCGACTTATGAAAAAAAAAGGCAATAACCAGTTTTGGGTTAAGAACTGACAAAAAAATTACAACTCATGTGCTAAATGTATCATGAAAAACAGAGAACTGAATACTATATACCAAGAACCGGAACCGATTTATATATATAAACATATAAAACATGTATATTTCATATATATAGTCGATTTTTCGGTTAATACACAAATATATGGAAAGGAACCGAGAACTGGAACCGATTTGTGCAAAAGATAACCAAAACCAAAAAAAATATATAATTCTTTTTAAATAACCAAAGTGAATCGGTTATTTTTGGTTCGGTCCGGTTCGATTCTCTGGTCTCTCAGGTATAAAATCCCAAGAAGGAGAAACAAAAAAAGGATTGTTATAAAATGCGAGTAATATAAAGAACACAATGTATAAAAACCGGATATAAACTATAACAACTTTCTTCCTTTCTTTCTTCACTTTTCGTGTGTAAAATCACATTACATGTATTGCCTTTTATAAGCAAACTTAAGGCACACAATCCAATGCATATTAAATAGAATAATGTAGATAACGTTTACTAGGGGTAAATTCCACTTTTACATAACACTCCCCCTTGGAATTACCACTATTAAATGTGCGTTTATGCTGCCTCATTAAAAACCTTATCTGGAAAAACCCTGTGGGAAAAAAACCGAGATAAGGAAAAAAGAGTACAGCCGCACATACTCCCCCTCGAATTATCATCCGTGCAAATCCCTAAGATGCCTCATCCCAATATTGTGCACGTGCTTTCGAAATATTGTCGTCGGAAGCGCCTTTGTAAACAAATCTGATGCATTATCGCTTGATCGAATGTATTGAACTTTGATTTGTTTGTTTCTTTCAAGCTCTTGCGCATATAAGAATAACTTTGGCGGGATATGTTTAGTTCTGTCACTCTTAATGTATCCTTCTTTTGTTTGAGCGACACATGCTGCATTGTCTTCGTATATCACCGTCGGGTCATTATTGTTCGATAGTCCACTGGCTTGTTGAATATGTTGAGTCATGTTTCTGAGCCAGATGCTTTCCTAGTTGCTTCATGAAGTGCGATGATTTCAGCATGGTTTGAAGATGTCGCAACTAATGTTTGTTTCTGTGAACGCCAAGAAAATGCAGTTCCGCCAATCGTAAAAACGTATCCAGTTTGAGATCTTGCTTTATGGGGATCTGAGAGATATCCTGCATCTGCAAAACCGATTATTTCATGTTTTTTATCGTTAGAGTAAAACAGTCCCAAATCGATTGTCCCTTGGAGATAACGGAATATATGCTTGATTCCATTCCAATGTCTCGTCGTAGGTGCTGAGTTATATCTTGCTAATAAATTGGTAGCGAAAGATATATCTGGTCTGGTACAATTAGCAAGATACATAAGAGCTCCTATTGCACTCATATATGGTATTTCAGGACCAAGTATTTCTTCATCTTCATCACAAGGTTGAAATGGATCCTTTTCAATATCTAATGTTCGATTTACCATTAGGGTACTAAGTGGATTCGCTTTGTCCATATTGAATCGTTTCAGTATTCTTTTAGTGTAATTAGATTGATGGACAAATATCCCATTTTGGACCCGTCCTATTTGCAAGTCGAGACAATATTTGGTCTGTCCGAGATCTTTCATTTCAAACTCGCCTTTTAGTAAAGTGACTGCTTCTTGGATTTCATTTGTAGTCCCAATAATATTAAGATCATCGACATAGACAGCAATTATCACAACTCCATCTTGTGATCTTTTTATAAAAACACACGGGCATATTTGATTATTTATGTATCCCCGTTTAAGCAATTGTTCACTCAAACAATTGTACCACATACGCCCGGATTGTTTCAAGCCATACAATGATCTTTGCAGCTTTATCGCACATAACTCTTTAGGTTTGGACTTTAGTGCTTCGGACATTCTAATTCCTTCTGGAATTTTCATATAAATGTCAGCGTCTAGTGACCCATATAAGTAAGCAGTCACAACGTCCATAAGACGCATCTCAAGATTTTCATGGATGGCCAAACTAATCAAGTATCTGAAAGTAATTGCATCCAAACAGGAGAATATATGTTTCATCATAATCAATCCCAGGCCTCTGGGAGAATCCCTGTGCTACAAGGCGAGCTTTATATCTTGTGATCTCATTTTTCTCATTTCTTTTTCTGACAAAAACCCACCTGTACCCAATAGGTTTTATGTCTTTGGGTATAATGGTTATAGGTCCAAAAACCTTTCGTTTATTAAGCGAATTTAACTCGACTTGAATAGCGCTTTTCCACTTTTCCCAATCATGTCTCTTCTGACATTCAATTATAGATTTTGGTTCAGGATCCTCAACTTCTTTGTCAATTTCTTGTGATACCATATATGCGAAAGCATCATCAATGATCTCATCACGCTTCCAAAGTTTCCCATTATTTACATAGTTGATGGAGATTTCAATATTTTCATTTCGTTCCGAAATTTTTCCATCATTTTGATTCTTTTTCAAATTCGAATCTTGAATTTCTCTTTTCTTTCGAGGATTCTTATCTTTAGACCCCACTGGCCTTCCTCGTTTCAAGCGTGCCTTTAACTCATTTGGCATATCGTCATTTGCCATTTCTTTTGGAATCTCAATTCGAGCAGGGGCATTTATAGCTGCAACATGTGATTTTGTCACCCTTTTTGTGTCAGTAAATGCATCTGGCAATTGATTTGCAATATTCTGCAGATGTATGATCTTTTGAACTTCTTGCTCTCTTTGTTTGGTGGGAGGATCAATATATGATAGTGATGATGTTCTCCATTCAATATTTCTTTCAATTGACTTTTCATTCCCACCTAAAGGGGGAAATAATTCTTCATTAAAATGACAATCATCAAATCGAGCTGTAAAAACATCACCTGTCTTTGGCTCAAGATATTTTATTATTGATGGAGATTCATATCCAACATATATTCCCAACCTTCTTTGAGGCCCCATTTTCGTACGTTGGGGCGGAGCAATTGGTACATACACTGCACAACCAAAAATTCTAATATGTGCAATATTTGGTTCTCGACCAGATGCCAACTGTAATGGCGAGTATGTATGGTGTGCACTTGGTCTTATGCGAATTAGATTATCTGCATGCAGAATAGCATGTCCCCATACTGAAGTGGGCAGTTTTGTTCTCATTATCAATGGTCTGGCTATAAGCTGCAGTCGTTTCATCAATGATTCTGCTAGACCATTTTGAGTGTCATGTGCTACAGCATTGTCCAGCATTGTCCAGTCTGACCCTTTTTATAATATAATCTGGGAATTGAGCCCTTAATTTGATAAGTTGGGCAAGCAATTTAGCAAATGCCACATTTCTAGTGGATAACAAACTCACGTGAGACCATCTACTAGAAGCATCAATTAACACCATAAAATATCTGAATGGACCACAAGGTGGGTGAATGAGTCCACATATATCACCATGAATCCTTTCTAAAAATAATGGTGATTCATGCCCGAATTTAGTATGTGATGGTCTTATTATCAATTTCCCTTGAGAACATGAGGCACATGTCAATTCATGTGTTTGTGTTTGTTATGTTTTTGTGCTTATTTTTTTGTATTTTATGTGATTAGTCGAGTCATTTTTAGGTTCAGATTTGTGTCAATCGGTCCATTTTGTCGTGTTTTATGTGTTTTTGTTTTCGTTATGTGTATTTGTATTTTTTTCCGCATTTTTGCGTCTCTTTTGGTGTATTCTTTAGGTCCAAGTTGCACGATTGGAAAGACGAGCTATTATTCGAGACATATCCTAGCCATCCGAGTAATCTTCGAGACACGAGCCTAGCCTGAGGACAACTAACTCCCATGGCACCTCAACACTCGCTGCGAAACAGTTTTGGCGCCACGCGAGACGGCACCCGCGAGAACTCCACTGACGCCCCATACTCGCCTGCGAGAACACTTTGGCGGGCTTCCAACCCACCTCTACAAGCCTCACACTCGCAGGCGAACTGACGTTGGCGATCGGCGAAGCGCAAGCACTCCAACACCCAATACCACACTCGCTAGCGAACCACTTCTCGCAGCCAGCGAAACAGCGAGATGCGCCTCACAACATCAACACTCGCCAGCGAACTAGCATTGGCGAGCTGCGAAACGCGCACCTGCAGCACCCAAGGCCCAACTCGCTAGCGAACCAGCTTTCGCGACCCGCGAAACACCCATTTCAGCACTATTCCATGCCCAAACTCGCTGCGAACTCTGTTTCGAGACCTGCAAACTTTAGAATTTCATTAAATGTGTGTGTTTTTAGTGTGTGTTTATGGTGTAGCTATAAATAGACATTGTGCTACGTTCATGTTTTATATACTTGATGAATTGGACGGTGTCCTAAAATTGAATGATAATTCGTTGACATTGAAACTCGCATGTGGATTCACGGAATTGTTTTGTCCCTTGTTTGTTCTCGATTGATTGTCTTGAGGCATGCTTCCCTTATGTTTGATATCGTTGTAAACGTGTTATCTATACACTTGTGGTACGTTTGATTGAGTTGTGATGATCATTGTATTATATTTATGATGTATCCTTGTGTGCCACCCCATTCAAAAAAAAAAAAGAAGAAGAAAAAAAAAAGAAAAAAAAAAAGAATAAAATGTGAGTTCGCGAGGAAGTACAGATTAGACTCCTCTTATTTCGAGCCACTTCGTGGATTGCGATAATGAGCCCGGGAAACCGGTTTAGGAAACTCGAGGAAACCCCTCGAGGTCAAACCTAGATCATCTCGTCCGGAAAACTCGTTTGGAAAAATAAACTCACGAAAATGAGTTCGTGAGAGTTGAAAGGATTAGGCTCCTCTTGGCTCGGTTAGTCTTCTAGATAAATCGGGTTAATGAGTACGGGAAACCGGCCTAGGAGACTCGAGGACAAACCCCGAGGTTAAACCTAGGTAATAATCGTCCTAACGGCTTTCATTTGGAAAAAATAGCTCATTAAATAAAAAATATATAAAAAAAAGAAAAGAAAAAGAATGGGAGCTGGCTTATTGGTTCATTGTTATTATGTTACATGTTTAGAGGACCATTTATAGTTTTTGCACGTATATGTAGAATAAGGGAGTTTGAATCGAGTAATCATGTGTAGAATAACTTGGGACGGATTTTTGTTTTGTATGGATTCATTATGTGGGGACCATGTTCTCGGATTGGATTTTGATTTTAGGAATACCGTATGATAATGAGAGTTTCATTTCGCATGTTCGTTAATTTTGGACTTCTCGATTTTTCTTTTCGAGCTACTTGTTATTTTGTTTGCTTGAGGACAAGCAAATAGTTAAGTGTGGGGGAGTTGTTTGTTATGTTTTTGTGCTTATTTTCTTGTATTTTATGTGATTAGTCGAGTCATTTTTAGGTTCGGATTTGTGTCAATCGGTCCATTTTGTCGTGTTTTATGTGTTTTTGTTTTCGTTATGTGTATTTGTATTTTTTTCCGCATTTTTGCGTCTCTTTTGGTGTATTCTTTAGGTCCAATTGCACGATTGGAAAGACGAGCTATTTTTCGAGACATATCCTAGCCATCCGAGTAATCTTCGAGACACGAGCCTAGCCCGAGGACAACTAACTCCCGTGGCACCTCAACACTCGCTGCGAAACAGTTTTGGCGCCACGCGAGACGGCACCCACGAGAACTCCACTGACGCCCCATACTCGCCCGCGAGAACACTTTGGCGGGCTTCCAACCCACCTCTACAAGCCTCACACTCGCAGGCGAACTGACGTTGGCGATCGGCGAAGCGCAAGCACTCCAACACCCAATACCACACTCGCTAGCGAACCACTTCTCGCGGCCAGCGAAACAGCGAGATGCGCCTCACAACATCAACACTCGCCAGCGAACTAGCATTGGCGAGCCGCGAAACGCGCACCTGCAGCACCCAAGGCCCAACTCGCTAGCGAACCAGCTTTCGCGACCCGCGAAACACCCATTTCAGCACTATTCCATGCCCAAACTCGCTGCGAACTCTGTTTCGAGACCCGCAAACTTTAGAATTTCATTAAATGTGTGTGTTTTTAGTGTGTGTTTATGGTGTAGCTATAAATAGACATTGTGCTTTGTATTTTGGACACAACTCTCATTTCCCAACTTTTAAGTTGGGAAAATCCTCTCTATTTCTCTTTTTTCCTTTTTATGCTTGGGTTAGGAGCTCTATTACTCATATTTTTCGGCAAGTTTCCGGCGACATCATTTTATTTCAAGTTTCGAACTTTTCCATCCGGTGTTCTTCACGCATGCATTAGGAGAGTGGGTAATTAGCTTTAATCCTCATTACTTCGAATTTGCCCTCTTTTGCTTATGATGTGTTTCAAGGTAAATGTGGTTTTGCTTGTTGATCGGAGGAATGTTCGATTCTTGTAGCTCGTCGACGTGTGTTAGGGATTTGTTTGTGCTTATCTTGTTTAAAGATTGCGACTTTGTTTAAAAGTGTAGTCATTTAGTAGAAAGCTCGATTTAATGACCTAGGATCACTTGGCAATGTTGATGTCCCTCGGTTCTTTTTGTGTTTATTCGAGTGATAGAGACCCCGGTTGACCTAAAGCTCTCATCTTTGTTTTTAAGTTTTCACTTTATTTCGATTTCCAATTGCGAGTAGTGTTTAATTCAAACTCTCAAATTGCGAGTAGAATGTTTAGGACCTTTTCGGTTGTGTGATTTTGACGACTAGTTAGTGAACGAAGCTCCGAAGAATCTTCCTTTGAGAACGACCCGAGTCGGGTAACTCGGTTACCACATGCCCAAAAATACTACAAACAGTTTGCAATATCCTCTGATTTTTTAACGGATGTCCACTAGAATTTTCAATAATTCTTCGCATCATTATCGAGCCAGGATGACCAAGTCTATCATGCCAAAGTTTAAACATTTCATTCGCCTGTGACTTTGTTGTAGCATAAGTCTCAATAATATAAATGCGGGTGTAATATAAGCCCGATGATAAAGCTGACAATTTCTCCAAAACACATTTATTTCCCGCAACATTTGAGGTAATGCAAAGATATTCAACTCCCCCTTCATTCATTGTTTCAACATGGTATCCGTTCATTCAGATATCTTTAAAACTCAACAAGTTTCTTGTTATGCATCATTCAATGTAAACTTTGTACCTCCCATCATAAAAAATATGGCGTTTCCAGAACCCTCAATTATCTTTGCATTTCCAGATATTGTGTTTACTTTTGCTTTATTTAATTTCAAGTTGACAAAATATTTTCTGTCCTTGAGTATAGTATGAGTTGTGGCACAATCTGCAAGACATATATCTCCACTTTGAATTCGAGACCGATCCATGATCTAAAAGAAAACAACATTATTATTGATCAAATTTGAAATACAGATATAACTAGTACAAATACGCAAATACAACAAAAAACTTAGAAAGCAATAAAAGAAACAGGATAGTCAGTTGTTCTCTTGGTCATTTCCAGCTCTTTCTTCAAATACCGCATCAACAAAATCCAGGTTCAACATGTCATCGATGTCATAGTCATCATCTACACGTGTTGTATTATTTTCAGAGGATTCCCCAACTATAAAATTAGTTTCTACATTTTTATCTTTTGATTTCTGGGAATCATTATATTTATCAACAAAGTGTTTCGGAGCACGACAGTTTCGTGCCCAATGTCCCGTCTTTCCACATCGATAACATGCATTTTCATTATTATTCTCCGTCACATTATTTTGTTCAAATTTTGGCTGGAAATTTCTCCCCCTTTCAAAATTTTGGACATAGCCACGGCCTCGTCCACGATAATTCCCTCGGCACGAGTTGTACCCTCTGTGAAATTTGAAGCCTTGGTCAAATCGGCGATCTGGGCCATATCCACGGCCACGGCCACGTCCACGTCCACGACCCCGGCCACGTCCCGAGGTATTTCCACACACATATGTCTGGCTGTTTTCAGTTCCGGTTCCCTGTTTTGATATTACAGCATTTATTTCAGGGACCGCAGTATACCCTGTGGGTCTAGATTCATGATTTTTCATCAACAACTCGTTATTTTGTTCAGCCAACAGCAAACAAGAAATCAACTCAGAATATTTTACAAAGCCTTTTGCTTTGTATTGTTGCTGCAGTAGTACATTTGAAGCGTGGAACGTGGACAACGTTTTTTCTAGCATATCGTAATCAGTTATGTTTTCTCCGCATAATTTTAACACCGAACAAATGCGGAACATGGCCGAATTGTACTCGTTAACAGTTTTGAAATCTTGGAAGCGTAAATGCATCGATTCGTAACGAGCCCGGGTGAGAATCACCGTTTTCTGGTGATCATACCTTTCTTTCAAGGCTTTCCATAGATCCGCAGGATCTTTAACAGTTAAATATTCATTTTTCAAAGCCTCATTCAAATGATGCCTCAGAAATATCATTGCTTTAGCTTTATCCTGTATTGATGAATCATTTGGGGATATTATTGTTTTTTCCAATCCCCTTGCCGCCAAATGAATTTCGGCATCCAATGTCCATGAGATATAATTTTTCCCAGAGATATCGAGAGCTTCGAATTCGAGTTTGACCAGATTTGCCATGATAACTATAAAATAAAACATCAATGCTTAGATTCGAAAAATTACATATACAATCATTATTTCTTCAAGACGTACAAAAGAACAAATACTAAACACATTATACAAAGGCCTAATACATAAAATTTAAATCCAACAGTACGATACATCATCGTGAAAATTAGCAAAACATATATAATAAACAAGATAATGGTAATTATAAGTAATGGATCAAACATTTTTTTTTTCTTATAAAGAAAATATATTTTTGAGTGTTTGGATTATGAAAATGAATTGTAGTGTTATATATAGATATTGGTAAATAACCGTTACAAAAATGACCGTTAACTAGCCGTTGGAAACAAATTTAATGATATAATATTTGCTAATTAATCATTTATGATTATAAAATTCTAATTAATCATGTATATTACCTTAAAAATTTAACGAGTCATTACATAAACAATTAAATAAATAGCAAATCAAATAAAAATGTTACTCCACACTGCTCGATAAATCTTTCGGTGGGTACAAGAATAATCAGTTATAAATTTCACGTCACATTACTGTGTAAGCCATTTTTGTGGGTGTTAAGTATAAAAAATAATTTATAAGCAAATTCAATAATATCATATCACCACATATTATTGACTATGGCATAGCCTAATTTGCCAATAATAATGGTAACGTGTAGATAATATCATATTTAGTATACATATCTTGACTGTGACAGAGCCTAACTTGTCAAGAATAATGGTAATATATATATATATATATATTTTTGACTGTGGCAGAGCCTAACTTGTCAAAAATAATATTAATATGTATATATATCCTTGACTGTGGCAGGGCCTAACTTGTCAAGAATAATAGTAATATGTATATTAGTGAAATATAATACATATACATATATATATATATATATATATATTCCTACCTTTCTTGACCGGGCAAAGCGCTCGTGCTGATAACGTGTTATAAAATGCGAGTAATATAAAGAACACAATGTATAAAAACCGGATATAAACTATAACAACTTTCTTCCTTTCTTTCTTCACTTTTCGTGTGTAAAATCACATTACATGTATTGCCTTTTATAGGCAAACTTAAGGCACACAATCCAATGCATATTAAATAGAATAATGTAGATAAGGTTTACTAGTGGTAAATTCCACTTTTACATAACAAGGATAATATTTTAAGCATGAAAATGTTTTTCCATAACATACATGTCGCATTGCATTCCCCTCTGCCCTAACTATACATAAAAAGCTCTCGCTCCCACCTAGCCGCCTCCACCACAGCCAACTTTTCTGCCTCTGCCGCCGCGGCCCAGCCACCTCACTAGTCGCCGCTGCATCCCTTCTGAATCAGCATATAGGTACAAATTTCTCTTTTCTTACTTCGATTGTTCTTTAGAAGCTTGAATTCCCATTCTTCTTTTACATTTGAGCTTCCAAGTATCTATCCTATGTGTGTCCGACGAACATAGAACAGTTCGAAAATCTTGGAGTTTCTTCTTTCAATACACTTTTCGATTGAAGTATCTGTCATGGTTACTGTCTCAAATATTTTGTCAGCTGACCTGAATCGTTTTTTTTTTCAGCTGCAATTTCCATGGAGTGTGGTTTGGGCATGGCGACCACGCATTTCAGGCATTTTGGGGTGTGCCTTAAACCAAATTCACCAAAAGTCCGGCACTTTACTGTCAATTGCCATTCTGTTTCTCTCTCGGCCTCTGAGAATTCACCGACAGGTATATTTGTGTTTGAATTATCCCAAAAATTAAGGTTTTAGTGTGGGCATCATATCTAAAATAATAAAGGTTTTGTCCTTTTGCTGTGTCAAATTGATGTGCAAAAAATGCGGCTTTTCCAGGATTGTTGGAAAGGCCATGGAAGGTGGCGGATGCAAGACTTGTGCTTGAGGATGGTTCTGTTTGGCGGGCCAAGTCATTTGGTGCCTCTGGGACCCAAGTTGGCGAAGTGGTTTTTAATACATCATTAACGGGGTAAAGTCTCCGATTTACCATCGCCTATGTGTTTACCTTCTCACTATTCTATTTTAAATGATTATTATTGTTTCTTGTCATCCTAGTTTCCTTATTCATAGTATAGGTAATCCCTGATTTTGCTTGTGCATTTCGTCGTGCAGTGGCGTAATCTATTGATATTGCTAAGGTTCCATATGTTTTTAATAGGCTGCATCACTGATTTTTAGGCATTGACCGTTAGATTGATCAGAATTAACTTGGTATAACTTTACTTAGGCTGACCCTGGCAATAATGTTTTGTGCATTTTCGGGGATCGGTTGTAATGGAACGTAATTTCAGAAGAAAAAGAAAGATAACTCAAAAAAAGAAAAGGGGAAGAAATTCTTCCACGAAATTATTTCTATCGACAGTTTGTGAAATAAATCTAAAATGTCAAATCATTTAGCATTTCGATCAGTTTCATGTCCCAGCTTCTTCTCGTTGGCCTTTGGTTGCATTTTGAGAAAAAAAAATATGAAACATAATACTTGTTATTTCTAACAAGAACTGAGTAAGTATTTATTAGGTATTTTGGTTAATATTCTTTGGTCTTTGCTTGGCGAATTATGAACGCGAAAAACTGTACGGAAAGCTTTGTTATTAAGGAATATTGCAGTTTGTTTTAGCATGAAGTTGTATAATTTTATGTGTTTGTAACTGTGTGATTTTGATTCATATTTCCATTCTCTTTCGTTGCAGGTATCAAGAGATCCTTACTGATCCTAGTTATGCTGGCCAGTTTGTTCTGATGACTAACCCACATATTGGCAACACTGGTGTTAATTTTGGTAGGTGTATCCCTTGTTTTGTTATTTTGACAAACTTCAGTTTTGGAATTTTGGAAAAGGGACCTCAGCTTCTTGTGCGCTTCTTCACAGATGATGAAGAATCAAACCAGTGCTTTCTAGCAGGGCTCGTTATCCGAAGTCTGAGTATTAGGTTATAGCCTTTTTTCTAGGCCAACTTATGTCACTTTAAGCTTTTCTGATCACACATGTTTCTTATTAATACTGCAATGTATTTTTTATCTTGTACATTTACTGATTAATGTATTACAGCACCTCCAACTGGAGATGTACTGAAAAACTTGGAGATTATTTGGCGTCAAGGAACATTATGGGAATATGTAAGTTGTGGTTTCTGCATTTCCAGCTTCCTTTCCGTTTTTCTTTCTTTCTTGTCCATATTAGCCATCATGTTGCGTGTTTAGTTTTGTCTAATTTATTTATATATTGCAGATGATGTAGACACTCGTGCTATTACCCGTCGATTGAGACAAGACGGTAGCCTTATTGGTGTGTTGAGCACAGAGGACTCTAGAACGGATGAAGAACTCCTGAAAATGTCCCAAACTTGGGATATAGTTGGTGAACAAACAAACAAACAAACACACACAAAAAAAAGAACCATCCCCTTCAAGTTGATGTTAAAAATGATAAAATCTATCAGTGAGACAAGCGACATTGAATCACCCATCTGTTTATTTTGCAGGCGTGGACTTGATAAGTGGTGTCTCTTGTAAGGCTCCTTACGAATGGGTTGATGCAACAAAGTCAGACTGGGATTTCAACTTCAACAAAGGAAAAGATGAGACATTTAAGGTTAGTATTACATAGATGCATGTGGTTCTTAAAACTTCTTGTAAAAATTTAATTCATTTACCATCTACCTCTTGCTGTTTTTATTTCATATAACTTTAGAAACAATTACATAAAAACCTAACTGTTTATTTGTTTTTGTCTTTTTTTTTTTATTCTATTTAAATTAGAAAAAGCTTTTGATTTGGTAATGTAAAATGCACTTTACCAAGTACAATCTTTATTAGCAAAACCATTTAAACACCCTGTATTGTAATTAACCCAAATCTCCCGGGTAGATTTTGAAAGTCTCTTTTCTTTATCCCTTTTTCACTCCCTTCAATTTAGGTTGTCGCATATGATTTCGGTATCAAGCACAATATACTCCGCCGCTTGGCATCTTATGGTTGCAAAATCACTGTGGTCCCCTCAACTTGGCCAGCGTCCGAGACTCTCAAAATGAAACCAGATGGTGTTCTTTTCAGCAATGGTCCAGGTGATCCTTCGGCTGTCCCTTATGCCGTTGAGACAGTCAAGGAATTAATGGGGAAGGTTCCTGTTTTCGGTATCTGCATGGGCCACCAATTGCTCGGTCAAGCTCTCGGTGGTAAAACCTTCAAGATGAAATTTGGTCACCATGGAGGGAACCATCCCGTTCGTAATATCCGAAATGGACGTGTCGAGATCAGTGCTCAGGTAGGTGACTCATTAAACGAATACTCTGTTCTAAAAAAGCGTGCTGGACCAAGAAAATTTCACTTCAAGCTGCTTGCCTTTTTTTTTTTTGTTCTCTTCTTGTGTGTGTCTCCTTAAACTTGTAGAACCTTGTTTTCTGGGTGTGAAAAAGATCCTTGAGGTTTGACTATACGCCAAAAAAAAAAAAAAAAAAAAGAAGCTAACATTCAAATTACAGAAGCTGCCGCGAGGTTTTGACTCCTTAGCAGTTTATAAATCTGAAAGGGGTTATCTAGTTTCTAGCTCTATTTTTTGTTAAAATAAAATTTGAAGGGTGTCTTAATATTATACATATAGCTGGGTTCTAAACCAACCTCGAGGGTGCTTTTTGTTAATGGAAGAAAAAATGAATTATGAGTATTTTAATTTGGTTGTTTGAGAATTTTGGAACCCTGATGTAGCTTTTCAGTTTTTTCCATTCCACTTTCTTCTTTCCAAGATGATCTCATACTATATAGTCTGCTTTTGTTTTTGTTTTTTTTTTTAATTTTTCTTTAATAAAAAAAAAGATATATTTTGCATTTGTCCCATGCAGAACCACAACTATGCTGTTGACCCTGATTCTCTTCCAGAAGGTGTGGAGGTAACTCATGTCAATCTCAACGATGGAAGCTGTGCGGGGCTTGCTTTCACTCAGCAGAAGCTCATGTCACTTCAATACCATCCCGAGGCTTCTCCTGGGCCCCACGACTCGGATCTTGGTATTGGTTTTATTTATTTTTCTAATCTTTTTCCTGAACCAACTCTAAACAAACACTTAGGCTATGGCGATACGCAGCTGGCTGATCTGAACACTTTTACTAGTATCAGAATAGTTAAGATGCAGCCTTCAACCAACAAAAGAAACAAGAAAAAAGAAAGAAAATGACAGACTGTATTGTTAAATTGTGAAGTACATTTTCTTGTTCAACACAAAAAGACTCATTTGCCCAGGAGGTTTAACATAATTACGAAAAATTCAGTTAATCTTTCATCACTCCAGATTACCTCAAATTCTGGAATTTGTAGACTTGCTTATATCTGGCTCTAATTTACGCTTATTTGCCTCAGTATTTGGTGAATTCGTACAACTTATGAGACAAGAAAAGCAGCAGAAAGTATAGGAAATTGGGGCACACTATGTTATCTATGTGGTCCAGTAACTTAGACCAGTGCTTCAGGAAAGTGGTCAACCCAATTCTCGAAAATAAACAAGGAAAATTGCAAGTTGGAGACATGTATCATCTCTTATTGCATTTTTCTGGTATTTTTTATCAGTTTAGAGAGGGATAGAGTTGGAAGAGATTTTTTTTGTTGGTTTGTAGTGTGTTACATAGATTGATATGCGTGCCATTGTATGTGTATTACTGTATGAGCAACACAACAATTTAGCTTTATTTTTTAATCTAGTTTGTTATCAAGCTTCTTTGCGTATTTAGGTGATTTTTGCTTTAAATTATTGATGATAGAGAGGTGAGTGGTCCTGGTAGGTCCAAATCCGTTTCTCTATTAAGGATGATTAGGTGCATTTCAACATTATGCAGTCATTGTGTTCGGGTTTGGTTGTCGGTTTTTTAACTGTTGAATGAATCATTAAACACTCCTGTGGATATTTGTGTGTGTCGATTCAACACAGGTGATTGCATTGTAGGGTCGAACCTTGGGATTATTGCTCTATTTGAATCAAAGTCGAACGTAAGGTGGATGTTTATGTTTTCAGCATTGATGTTATTATTGTTGTTAAAATTATTATTATTCTTAAGTAGTTCATTTATTAAAAGATGTTATAGGATTCTATTTTTCGATTGATACTGGAATTAAGCATTGTTATAAAACATGCATCTTTGTTTTGAAAAATCCGGCTTAAGCACCAGGTGGTACCTAGGCGCTACGACTTTTGCTTAGACGTTCATTCTAGAGGCTCGGACAATTAGGCAGCATCTTGGTTTGTCAAGACGGTTGTGAAGTTGCTCATGCCTAATCTGGCTAGGTCACTTAAGTGGTCTAGGTAACGCCTAGATGCGTGTTTTTTTTTTCTTTCTTTTTTTTTTAAATATTAAAAATAGTTTTAATTTTTATTCATGAAATTTAACATGATTATATAATAAATATTTATAATCATATTAAAACTAATACAATGTATTTAGTTTCTGCATAATTTTGTAGTTGACCATGTGATGGAGACTAGGTTGCATTCACTTATTTGGATAAGCATGATCGTTAGACATCATTAGTATAATTATTTTTTATTTATATTTTATTGATATTTGAACATTTGCCTTTCATTTAGTAAGTTTATGTTTAGCAGGACATATTTCATTGTTTTTAGTGTTGCCTTTGATTGAAAAAAAAAAAAAACAAAAACAAAAGTTCTCTCTTAATCCTCGTCTTTATGCTCTTGCTACGTCAATGGATACTAAAGTAGACTAGTACGATTCCTAGTGGCCCAAACAAAACGATAATGCGGAACGACAGGCGTGATGCTTAGATTGCGACATGCGGGCATCAATTTGAGGCATTAGCGGTGGCGGAGGAGGAGATTCGATTGGAGCTGGCCACGACAAGCGCGACAATTGCGGGCCAGGTGTTGTGCGTGGTTGCCGTGGGGCAGGGCACGGTGGACGCGGTTGTGGTCTTCGTGGGGCGCCCTGCTCTTGATGGAGAGCCTCGGTTGTACTTTAGGGACAAGATCTAGATGACACCATCTCCATGGTGAATCCATTCGCAACGTTGCTGGGCGAGACGATGGGCGAATTGCCGGCGACCGATAATGGCAGGTGGTGTTTTGGATCACACATTCCTGATTTTTTTTTTGGGTGGGGAGAGGGGAGAACTTGAAGTCGTCGATTTATTGGATACCGCGGTCGAAAATATTCTCGATTTTAAGGAAATGGCGGATGTTCGTAGAGTGGCGCTGGTCGCGACACGACTTTGGGCTCGAGTTGCCGCTTGGTGGCACCAATTCAAGCAGGCACGACAACGGCAGGATAAGCCAAAAGTTGCAACTTGAACAAACTTTCGTGAACACGTGGAGCATGAGTTTTTACTATGTAATTATGTTCATACGCTCTACCAGCGTTCGCAAAATCTACGTCAAGGTGCACATACGATTAGTGAGTACACTAAGGAATTTTAACAACTCTTCACGCGCGTGGATATTCGTGAGACAATTGGCCAATTGGTTTATCAGTATAGTGGGAGTTTGGTTGCCCTTACAAGAGCAAATATTTGATTTTATTTTTAATTTTAAATTTGGATTAATAAATAAATTTAAGTTTTATTTAATAAAAAAGTGTTAATATTTATATATATATATATATGATATTGATCCCAAATCAAATATCGTTAAAAGATAACTAATTCGATACATTCCATATGAAAAAAACAAATAACAAATAAATAAGCTATTCAACTTTATAAAATATTAAAAAATATATTATAATAATTAATAAGAGATGAAAAAGGAAAAATAATAAATGTATATGAAATAGTTTATGGTAATTTGTAAACATTGTTGTCATAAGAGCATCTCCAATTCTTAATGTTGTAGTAGTAAATTACACTCCACATCAACACATTTGTTAATATCATAATTTTCCATCTTCCAATGTGATCACAAATGTTATGATGTGGACATAATTAATGTCTACGATGTAGATAATAATGTGGTTTATCCACATTCTACTCCACACTCTAGTTAGTCAATGAAAAGAAAAGACAGAATTATTATTGTCATTTTCAAACTATTTAATTATTTATTTAATTTTATTAATTAATATTAAAATTTTATTATTTGGCAAGTAGATAATATTGTAATTAGACAACATTGTGTATTGAAGACGATTTTTTATTTAATAGTTGTGAACTCAACATTTGTCCTACATAGTACACAAGCTATTTAATTTTTTAACATTTGTAAAAAAAAATTCTAGAACAACATTAGAGCATTGAAGATGCTCTATCAAACTAGAAGTTATATCCATAGAAAACATGAAATTGTGCCACACAAAGTTCAACATACCCGTTAATTATACCAACATATCGGTGAATTATATATAGGAGTTAGAAAAGACATTATTGTGTGTATATGAGGAATAATACTTGATAGTCGCCTAATTACTATTGTAATTTTAATATCACCATTGACGATTGAAAGGCATAATGGGAAATACTACGGTCTCGTTACTGAACCATTCCATCGAGGTTTGTAACCATTAGATCAACTATTCCCGATGGTTACATGATGATCTAACGATTACAAATTCCAATGAAATGATTACGTAACGAGATCATAATATCTTCCTAAAGTATATCATTCAAAAAAAATATTTAGCATCGATAGTATCAAGAATAAAAAAATGTGGCACAAATACTCAACAAGCAATCCCGCAAATTTTCCAACTCTATTTAATTTTAGCACCATCTTTTTCAACAATTATTCCTTAAAGAGAGAGGAAACCAATCGAATTAGAAAGTTCAAAAAAGAAGAAACAAGTGCCAACAAATTATTAAGAAACCGAAAATGATGGCTGACGTGGACGCGTGCTGATGTGAGCCTCATCATCCAACGGCCCAAATTCGCTCCCATCATCTTTTAATTCTCCACTCTCATTTTTTCCACACACACAAAGGCACACACTCGAGTGTGAGAAATTAATTTTGCTTCAAAAAAAA
>CACSLK010024540.1:13654732-13671510 GCA_902706635.1 Striga hermonthica | reverse complement strand
AGTAATTTACGATTATCAGGATGCCGTAACTTGGGTATTCTGGCAATCAGATTAATTTTTAGGGGTGTTTTTGCAATTACCTCCGTTTACATGCTAAAATTGCAAACACTGACATAAGATCGTTACCAGGGTGCAGATAACTGTGTTTTCTTTCCTTAGGGGTGTTTTTTTTTGTTGTTGTTGCTGTAATTAGATTGATGGTTTGCAATAAACTATAGATGAAAGATAATTGTTGAAATGTACTTACAAGAGGGGCTTTGGTGAGGTAGCTGAGGATAGTGGCCACAGGGTGGAAAGAATGAAATTTGCTCTGTCAATGAACCCATAAAGAGAAAAGGAAAAATATCAATCACTAGTGCAAGAGCACAAAAATCAAATTAGACCAAAATGAAATTTTATATAAATAGACAAATTATTATGTCCAAGAAAAAGCAATTCAAGAGAGAGAGAGAGAGAGAGAGAGAGAAGTCAGACCTCGCCTTCGGCTTTGAGTTGAATGCGGGTGCTGAGTTCAGCAAGCAGGACCAAATCCAAGATAATGGGAGCCGCTAAGAGTGAGTCCTCGCAAGTGTTGTGCAGAACAATGGTGCTTTTGCCTCCCATGAAAATCTCAGACGTGTACTCGTCCATGGCTCTCTTGCTGTCCCCCACATACGGCACATACTGCACGCACACACACACCCATATTAATTAGTCAATGAAAATTTTGGTAAACATTATTTTGATGGCCAAGATTTGTCTGTACGTACCTTGATAACAACGACATGATCCGGGTGTTCTCCAGGCTCATAAAGGATGCCGTTGCTAGCAACCATGTCATCCACAACGTTGCTTTTCGAGATCTCTTTGGACCGGAAAGTTTGTGGTGCCGATAAATTCATTCCGTCATTGTTTCCCAAATGATTGTAGCTCACAATCGAAGTTGGCTGTAAAAAATAAATAAATTATAAAAATCACAAATCAAGGAAAGCTTCCGCAATCCCATGTTTGGCAACTTCAACTTATCTGATCGTTGTTTGTAATTGAACTAGCTTTGGACTATGCAAGGGGTAAAAGATGCATTATACCTTGATACCAGCTCCAACAAGAAAATCGACTAGCACAGATTTCATCTTGGTCTGGCCACTCTTGAAATCATCACCTCCAATCAAACTGTTCCTCTGAATGGCCAAATCAACCAACCCTGATCAACAAAAATCAGAAAGTCCATAAGTTATTTTTTTTTATCGTGTCCATAAGTTAGTATTAACTGCTTTTGACAAGGGAACATTATTATTAGTTAGATTTTTTTTTTATTTTTATTTTTTATTTTTATTATTATTATTATTTTTTCCTTCTAGCTTTATAGTTACCTGGAACAAAAGTATTTTGTGGGCTACCATTGATAAAGGGAACATTTTCAAGTACACAGGCTATGGCATACAAAGTTGAAGGGGATATCTCGGCCTCATTTCTGTCCACTGAGGCCATCAAGCTCTCGACTGTATCATTTAGCCCAACCACAACATTGCTGTACCTCTCTGTGTTTGCCGTCCACAACACGACCACCTTGTCAACCTTGTTTTTCTCCTTAAATTCCCTGTTACAAAATGAACATATAAACACAAGTCCCCCTATTAATAACCATATTTTTCTTTGTCTTGGAAAGAGCTAAACTTACGAGTAACAAGAAGCCCTCGGGGCCAAAATTATTGGTCAGTTTTATACTGCATTTTATAATCCCAACTTTCCCTAAGTGTGGATAATAAATTGTGGAAGTCTAACTTCGCTTATGTTTTTTACTTTTTCATACCAAAAGCCAAAAGGGCAAAAGAAGACAGCACTTGAAGAACTTAATTCCAAAATCTCTACCTTTTTTTTACTTCCTAAGCATTTAACTACATATCAACTCAACTATTTCTCACTTCAACCATGTTAAATCACTTCATTTGGAAAAACAAAAAGCTTTGGGCAAACACTCATTGCGTATACCTAATGTCTTTGATGACTTGTTCAACTTGTTCTTTCTTCGTTCCCTTGATCACGTTATTGGCACGCGAGCCCTGATTGGCTGCGATGAAATCCGGATCGTAAATTCCGGGGAGTGGGACCATGTGCTCCATGTAGGGCCTGAGTTGCCTTTGGAGATCAATGTCCAATACCTTGGCCCTACCCATGGCATCGGCCAAATTCATGTCGCTTATGTCCCATCCCCCAAACACGATGTCGTCAGGGTTGACCTAATCATATATTCATATTATTCACACACAAAAAATGTTGGGAAAGAATTATGACTATATATGTAGAGTAGTAAACGAAGACTAGATATTACTAAGGAGTTACCATGGGGAGAAGGCTTTTGAATGGTGCATATATTTCTTCACCATTAAATGAACCAACTCTAATCGATGATGCCTGTGTTAGTGACCCAAAATAATTGGCTTGCTGCACTTTGTCTTTCGTTGCCCATGAAATCCCTCTGCAAAAAAGTTTGCCATTTTCAATTCATTATCTTGAATCTTAATCGTTTGTCACACTTTCTATTCCAGGAATAAAGGGCCACACAGAGAAATAAAAGGAGTCACATATTTCCTCAAGTTTATCAGGGAAAGAAATAAATTACAAAAGAAACCTCTGAGATTTAAGGCTAACTACAGATCAAACCAGACTTCTGTGAACATTACAAAAATTCCCCTCGAGCATTGATTATTACCCATTTAGACTTCATAAAACCACACTCACATTTTTATAGTTTTTCCATGGAAACAATCTCAAGGTATCCGTTTGTAATTTTTGGAAAACTTGGAATTTTACATAAATACTTCAAATCCAAAGGGCTTTTCGACAGTATCCTTATACATCATAGTAGTGCCACAAAATGTGTTTTCTGGCCTCAAGCGAATATAGTTAATGGGACGACAATGACATGAACTCCATCAACCAACGTCTCAATGTATTGACAGTTTCTTCCAAGAATAAGGGCGAGTGTTCAACAGATGAGCCGAAAATGCGTTTCTAGGCTATGTTTGGTAAAACTATGTGATAAAACTAGCTAGTAGCTAATAAATTATCTTATAGCTTATCAGTAATTTTCGAGCTTATAGCTTATGATAAAAGCGTTCGATACAATTAGCTGATAAGCTAGCTGAAATAAAAATTTCAACGAGCTTATTAGAAAAGCTACCCAAATAAGCTTATGACATAGCTCGAGGTTTTTAAACTACACTCTTATTAATAACTCAAGAAATAAGAAACGATTATAAAAATCAAGACAAAAGACGAAGTAAAAACAAACAAACATCACATTGCACGCTCAAATGCCCAAAAACAAAAGGTCTACAGAGATCTATTAAACACTAATAAAATAGCAAAATAGAGCAAAAACTTACTCCCGATTTGCAATGACTCCACCTGTAAGCGTCGTGCCATTGTTACCTCCCCAGCCAACAAGCATAACCCTTCCAAATATCAAACAAAAATTGTAAAAAATCAAAAAATGAATCGAACCAAAAGGACAAAAATTGTGATTTATGCTGTATTTAGAGACGAAGAATGAAATACCCTAATTTGGGGACACTGCAATCGGTTTTGAACTCGTATTTCACAGTCTTGGGCTTCACAATCCACTGGTAAGCGCCATTTCTGTTCTCGTGAACAAGCTCTGTCGTCTCGTAGCTGTATACAGATCGAATTTCACCATCGTTGTACTCGACATTCGGGCTCTCGACCTTAAAGCTCTCGATAAACATCTTTTTGATTGTTTTTTTTTTTTCGATGTAATATATGATGAAAAGGGCAAGAGATTCAAAACGAGCACCGCGAGTTTGGGGGAACAAGAGAAGAAAATGTGATCTCTCTTGCGCTTCCTACTCGAGTACTCGGTGAGTGTAGTGTGCGACTAGGCATTCGCAGGAAGCCATGAATATATAGCGAAGCTGGTGGTACACGTGGCGCAGTCTCGTCTCGGCTCACAAACGAATTTCAATAATTTATGTTCTTTTATTTATTATTTATATTTATTTTTTGTTACGATATTGTATGTTCATACCTATTAGTCATGGACTTTTATAGTTGACTATACGAGAGTTAAATCGTGAGATGTGCTCTGTTGTCAGCTGTCCCACTCTCACTATAGCCGGTCCAGAAGATCTAACACCGCCCTTTTTATACCCTAGTAGTCCAGAAGGTCTAACGTCAAGAGATTCAAAACGAGCACCGCGAGTTTGGAGGAACAGAGAAGAAAATGCGATCTCTATTGAGCTTCCTACTCGAGTACTCAGTGAGTGTAGTGTGCGACTAGGCATTTGCAGGAAGCCATGAATATATAGCGAAGCTGGTGGTACACGTGGCGCAGTTGTCTCGTCTTGGCCCACAAACGAATTTCAATAATATATGTTCTTTTATTTATTATTTATATTAATTTTTTGTTACGATATTGTATGTTCATACCTGTTAGTCATGGACTTTTGTAGTTGACCTCTTGGCTATACGAGAGTTAAATCGTGAGATGTGCTCTGCTGTCAGCTGTCCCACTCTTATTATACCCTAGCGGTCCATAAGGTCTAACACCGCCATTTTTATACCCTAGCAGTCCAGAAGGTCTAACGTCAAGAGATTCAAAACGAGCACCGCGAGTTTGGAGGAACAGAGAAGAAAATGCGATCTCTCTTGAGCTTCCTACTCGGGTACTCAGTGAGTGTAGTGTGCGACTAGGCATTTGCAGGAAGCCATGAATATATAGCGAAGCTGGTGGTACACGTGGCGCAGTCGTCTCGTCTCAGCCCACAAACGAATTTCAATAATATATGTTCTTTTATTTATTATTTATTTATTTTTTGTTACGATATTGTATGTTCATACCTGTTAGTCATGGACTTTTGTAGTTGACCTCTTGGCTATACGTGAGTTAAATCGTGAGATGTGCTCTGCTGTCAGCTGTCCCACTCTCATTATACCCTAGCGGTCCAAAAGGTCTAACACCGCCCTTTTTATACCCTAGCAGTCCAGAAGGTCTAACTACACGGAAGTAGTTAAAAAAAACGTCACGGAAGTAGTTATTAGTTTGTCTCATTTCTACAAAAGGAGGAACTGTTTAGGGTTCCCTCCCCTTTGAGATAGGTATATACCCTAGCGGTCCAGAAGACTAACGCCATAGAGGTGATTATCAGTATGTCTCATTTTCTCCAAAGGAGGAAAAAGCTGCAGAGGGTTCCCTCCATTTGAGAATGATCCCCCTACGCATAACATTCATGCGCAGCGTGGGCGGTCATGCTACCAGAAGGCTATGCCTCGGGGGCCGAAACTTTGGATGGTAAACTTTTTATACTAGCTAGCTTCACCGCTCCCATCCTCAAAAAATCCGAACATCAGTTTGGCCATACGAATCAGTATACACCGGTTGGCTCTACGCATATGGAGGGACTTTTTTAGGGACATAGTTCTAGGGGTAACATTTGGAGAGATTCGAACCTGGGACCTCAAGGTGCCAGCAAGATCCTTGGACCAACTAGGTTGGCTCCAGTTGTTTTTGTTCTTTTATTTGTTCTACATTGGTTTGAGCAACTTTAATAGAAGCATTTGAATTTTGAAGAGGTTTAGGGCACGATTTAATATGAGACAAAATCAATTTTAATCAATAATTTAGGATATGATCAGGGGCGGAGCCACCCCAAAGGCTGGGGTGGGCTCCACTCCAGGTTGTTTTTTTTGTTCCTAACTAGTAAGTCCATTTATTTATTAACTCAGCCCTGAATAAAGTTCAGCCCATATCACATAATAAAGGCATATATTTTTTCTTTTTCTTTTAAAAAGTACTTAAAGCAGACTTTTTAATTGATTTTGGGTTGAATTTAAACTTGAAAACACAAAGCCTCTCATTTCGGTCTCTCTCAATAGCCTCTCTTTCTCTCTTAATTAAACTTTTTTTTTACTCACGCACAATCCTTTTTATTTATGTTATTTTTTATAATAATACTTTTCTTGACACTATATATCAAGACCCCTCTCCCTCTCTCTATCAAAGAATATTGTTTCTACTAATCAACTACATGTTACTTATTGCATACAATTCATTATATACATATTTATATTAATTAGTTTACAGAATTTATATTACCTAATAACTTATAATATTCACTTTTTTCTTTACATTTCTACAACATTTAAGGTTTATCCAAAGTTTTGAATATTGAACATGTTTAATATTTGGTTTAGGTATGTATACAGTAAATTCTAATACCATAATGATGAGTAGAGATGTAACAATAAGTGATATTCATTTTTTTATCCATTTTCCCCTTTTTTAAAATGTTTAAAAAGCTTTTAGACGAATTGTAAAAATATTAATAAAATTAATGATTATTATTATAGAAAATTTAATACATTCATAACTATTATGTTAATTTGAATATTATGATTATTACTTTTTATTTTATATTTGATGTATATTCCATACACAAAAATTAAAATTATTTTAATCACTTAAAAATTAAATATGAAAAAATTCAAAAAAAAAAGTGGGCGGAACTAGCCAGTCTAGCTACACGACTCAACTTTACAGCCTCATAGCTCTTGTTTAATCTTTCGAGAGCCTATGATTGTCGTCTCGACAAAAATCGTGGCAATCATGCAGGCGCTTAGACATATTTATAAAAAAACCTTTTTTGAATATTTGTAATGAACATGAAGCATTATATATGTATATCTTAGTAAAAATTTAGTGTCTTATATTTTTATTTTTAATATCAAATTATATTATTTAAATATTTATTGAAAACCGATTAGCCCAGGTAGATTTTTTTTCTGGCAACGCCCCTGGATATGATTGGCAAGTAGTTATAATTAGTCATAATCGATCAATTTTTTTTTACACATTTTAACTTAAAAATATAACTCAAATTTAAATCAAGTCCATTATCCTGAATAGTATTTAATATATTTAAATTTTAATATAGAAAAACCAAACTTTAATATATAACATCGAAAGATAATACGCACTTAAATTTTTAGAAAAAAAAAAATATACGTCGGTCACATAAAACATACATCACTGACTACCTGTACGTTGTGTTCCTCCATGACCTTGACAACATCGCCATCGGTTTTGAGACCCACTCTATCTAATTGACGACTATCAGCACGCAAGAAAATGTATGCATCCATGAGACTCTTTCCAAAAGCTCCCAAAGCAATCTCATCAGTTCTCCAGATCTTAATGACTCGTTGCTCCATGATCTAAATGTCGGGAACATTCTTGGAACTGGTTTTATAGACATGACTATTTCGTCTACATAAAAATAATTGTCTCGAGGAAACGACAAATGGAGAATATAAACAAAAGTAAGAAATACTTAAAACAACATATCATCACCGAATGTGTAATGAACATACCAATAATAACATAACATAAAAAATCATGGCTAGAACAATTGACCGTTAGAAACAACAACTGCCCTGCGTATTTCTTTTGTTTACCATTAGAATCGCACGACCTCCCAACTAAGCATCGAATAATGTATGAGCACCAATTCATCTTGTCAAACTCTAATAAATCATCAAACATGTGGACTAAACAGAAGTTTTCCATCCCGTTTAGACAACTATCGAACAAACATGTCACCATAATGACAATGAAGTGATGCTTGAACCAATCATCGTCATTCTAACACTCGTTAATCTTCTCTAACACCTTTGAATGTCGTAATATTCGTTGGTCTTTTGACATCTAATAGTGCAATCCACACATCCAATAGTTTAGATGTAACTCTTTGTTTTTATTTTAAATTTCAATCTCTCCACGAGGTAACCCAAACGTAACACACATGTCTTCTTCCTTAACATGTACTTCACCGTCATATAATTGAAGATATCTGTCCAAATGGTTGAAGTTATCTACCAACCTAAAACCAGTCTTTGACAGTTTTGTTTTTATGCTCAGATCCAATAATCACTCCAACCCTATTTCACGAACCGTATCATTCTTGACGTCTGTCAGGCCAAATATTGCCTTCACAAACATAGTTGTTGAAGTCCTCGTAGTCATACTCGAGAATATGTCGCCATAATCACTATTCACATCAATATCAGCACCATCGCGCACATCATGGTCATCAATATTTTTATGTTCTATTTTTTTTTAAAAATTTAGTTGGAGGTGAATTGATGGGGACGAGGCTGCCTTGGCATATTTGAATAAATTTGATCGACTTCAGATTTAGTTCTTTATTTATTTTATTTTCCCTTTCCTTTTATTGCTCTATTTCCTTATTTTTTATGTTAGACTAGGTAAGTAAATAATGTCCTTGCAGTTGTTTGACAAGTTTGGACTCTATTTTCTATTTATTATCTCGTGTAAGACATCAGAAGACATTGAAAAATTTTATGAAATTATCTGGTGTTCTATTTTCATGAGAGAGTATCTCGATCTTCCCTGCTTACGAATCACGTTCTACATCAGTTGGTATCCAGAGACCAGCAGCGATCCGCGATGCCGCCTAAGAAAGGTCAAGCCGTGAACGACGCCATTGACGAGCGTTTCCAGAGGATGGATGATCGCTTTGGCGGAATGGTCGAGCATTTTGTGGATCTTTCATCCGGGATGGAGGAGTTGCGGGAAGCGATGCGAACTATGATGGACGAGATGCTTACGAATCGTGTTGCCGGCGACCGGGACACACGTGGAGGGGCTCGCGGAGGACGTGGAGGACACGGCTTTGGCGGGGTGCCCTGCCACCGTTCACCACCAACTCTATCCGGCGACGATGATGATGAGGGGACGCTTAGCATAAATAATCCGTTCGCGACTGAGCGGCGCCGTCGACCTGCGGGAGATGATGGTGGCAGTCACGGGCGTTTTGACGCTGAATTTGACGATGACGAGGAGGTTGGCCAACACCGTGCCTGGGGGCGGGGCGATGAATCTCCACGGCGTCGTGAGGGTTTCGTTGAGGGTATGGGCGATGACAGATAGGGTAGAGACCGACGTGACGACAGACGCCCAATAGAAGGGGGCGATGGGTCACGTTGGGACCAAGGGTTTCGCGTAGATCTTCCGGAGTTTGCGGGCGGTACAGATCGGTCAGAATTCCTCGATTGGTGGGCTGCGGTCGAGGCCTTTCTCCAATTCAAGGATGTTCTGAAAGACAAGCGAATTGATTTAGTGACTACTCGATTTTGTGGTCGTGCGGCGGTGTGGTGGATGCAATTAACTAGTCGGTGGCATCGTCAGGGCAAACAGAGCATCACCTCATGGATGAAGTTTCGGGAATTAGTAGAACGTGAATTTGTCCCCTTCAATTTCGATAGCATCGTGTACCAACAACTAAAAAATTTGCGTCAGGGAGCACGTTCAGTAGATGACTACACCAATGAATTCTATCGCCTTCTAACTCGTGTTGAGTTACGCGAAACAAAGAATCAATTGGTGTCTCGTTATGTGGGTGGACTTCGTATGGGCATTCGTGACACTTTGAATCATTTTTGCACGAAGACGGTCTCGGATGCTCATCAATGAGCTCTCCTTCTTGAGTTGCAACTATCACAAAAGTCAGGACCCTCGTTTGCTTCCTCTTTACGACAGAGCACGGCGTTCAAGCCTGGTGGTCAACACATGCGTGGGTCCGAGACAGGCAGCGGCGTCGTGGGCCAAGGGGCTAGGGTGAGCCGGTTCTTGCCGGCAAGTGGGTAACAGCCGCGACAGGGCGGCACAGCGGGTCCGCAGACGGTGGCGCCGGGAGCACGTGCGGTGTCCGGTCTGAGGTGTTTCGGTTGTGGGGAAGTGGGACATCGTCAGGCGGTTTGTCCTAAAAATTCTAACCCTCGTGCTTTATTCTCGGAGGAAGTACTCGATGGTGTTGTAGATGAAGAGTATGGGGGGCGCCCATATCGATGTTGGACCGGGGGAGACTGAAGAATATGTTTCCGGCGACGTGGGCACGACTCTCGTACTTCGGCGGACGTGTTTGGCACCGATGGGTTCTGTGGATTCGGAGAGGAATCATCTTTTCGAGTCCACATGCACGGTCGGTAACAAGATATGTCGTCTTATTATCGACTCGGGCTCGTGTGAAAATGTTATTGCTCAAAAGGCGGTGAATATGTTGCAGTTGTCGTGCGAGCCTCATCCACACCCTTATAAGCTTGCGTGGATCCAGAAGGGTAGTGCGGTTTCCGTTGACCGTCGGGCACTTGTCATCATTCATCAAGATTCAATTGCGTGTTTGAGAAATTTTTATTCTTTTTATTTTGTTCGTCACAGAACTTCAACGTTCTTACATTGTTGACGAACTGAGTTTGTTTAGTTTCTTTTTTCTTTTTACAAACACTTTTTGAGTGCTTAGGGATTAAGTACTGGGTTTGCTCGGGGGATTCGAGTGTGTAAAGTCCACGAGACGTGGCAGGGGAGTAGTTGATAGGATCGGGTATAGTGTTGACTAGACTAGGAGAGAGTCCGAGTCGAGTAAGTCCAAGATGTATTTTGTGGGACGACGCAAAACCGATTTATCAATGAAAGAGCTCTGAGGGGTAGTGGGACCAATGACGAATGTACATTAGGTCAGAGGGGGCTGGGCCTCTCTGATTTTTTTTTAAAAATTATTATATATATACATATACAAAGAAGATAGTATAAAATATAGATAAAAATGTAAAAAATATTTATAATAAATAAACAATTAAAACTTATTTTCTATGGTATTTTAATTAAATTAATAATATTATGTATTTATTGAAAAATACCCTAACAATCTTATATTTTACATTTATAGATAACTTTTTGAAAATATTTAAATCTTTATGTCTCTTAATTGTAACTCAATTTAGTGATTAAACCGAGTAATTGGTTGATTTGTTATTTTTTAATGTAGATTTTAAACTTTATTTTCTCCGTAATCAGATATTTTATTTATTTTCTTGAAAAAAGTGGTCATTCGATATGCTCACATCAACAAAAATATTATACAATGTGTTGTAAAAGTTCAATTTAAATCAAATTTTCAACCATAAAACTAATTTTTCATAAATTATAGATGTTGAACTTATATTATAACTACATGAAATCTATTTTTTTTACTTTTTTTTTTATTTATTTTTTCTATAATTTTGAGGGTTGTACGGATTCTATATTTTTAGAAACTTGATGGTACATATATCAATATTTATATTTACAAGTAAACACAATTTTATATTAAATATGAGTTTCGAGTTAAACTACATGCTCGGTATTTAACATTTAAAATTGGACCCCCCCTAAACAAAATTTCTAGATCCGTCACTGAGTGGGACACTCCCTGAAGAAATATATTATTTGTATCGCTTTCGGTTTTAAGTTTTATTTTCTTGTGTTGCAACACGGTGTAGTAATTCAAAATTTCTGTGTTCTAACACAAGTTGCGTACTCTATACTCCTCCACCCATTGTTTCATTATGCTTTGAACGTGGTTATTTTGCAGCTATCCCAATAATAAAAATATCTATTTTCCTGCTCAAACATGTTATTTTGAAAGATGCATTCGACCTCTTATTTTCATTAACGTACATGTTAATATACAACTTTTTTAGTTGCACAAGATTGTATCTACATTAAGCACAAAGGGGCTGAAAAAAATTAAATTCGAATACTAATTTTGTTTTCCATAAATTTTCTTGCTACATATTTTTCTTCACTTCAAATTTCTTTCTCATGAAACAATGTGTGGTTAGCCTTTGCATTTCTCATCTAATCAATGACTTGGAATGCTTCAAAAAGTTGTTGAGAGGCTGACTTTTGGCATAGTCAAATATTTTCTTCACTTTATCTGTCATCTGTTTACAAACATTCGGAAAGGCAAATACGAAGGTTATATTTGGTAAAACTAGCTAGCGATAAACTAGCTTATATCATGTCACTAATTTTCGAGCCTATGAGAAAAGTGACTGGTAAAATTAGTTGATAAATAAGCTAGCTGAAATAAAAATTTTTACGAGCTTATTTGAAAAGCTACCCAAATAAGCTTATCAAATAAGTTCGAGCTTTTTTAAAAAAGCTCATCGTACCAAACGGATAATTTATGGTTTCTTTAAAAAAGAAAGGAAGAAAAATTGATTAGGGTTTTCATAAATAAGAAAATGCCACAAATTTTAGAGTTGATTCAATGTAAAACTTGTAAAAAATAGAGAAAAATGAGGAAACCTTTCCGATTCTTTGTCTTGCATAAGGGACAACCCTTTGTTGAGAAGTACTCAACGATGAAGGAGGCGATTTTCGGCTTCGTTCTTCTCTTCCATTATTTGATTTTGCTGTAATTGCTAAACCTAAACCCTTGTTGCTCAATCTATATGGACTGGATTGCTGTAAACATTTGCAAATTAATTACACAATTATGTAAGACATAAACCAATCAATTTAAGGTTATTGTAATTCAGGTAACTATATTGTTTCGAACTTTCAAACTGTATTGTCATACTCTAAAAAAAGAAAATGTGACATTTCATATCATAAATATGCATTCAATACTAACAAACAAATATGACGAATTAATCACCTAATATTAATAATACTATAAAAATATAATTGCGGAAATAGACTGCATACATCAGATTGTCAGACTATGTTTGGTAGACAAATAAGTTAGCTTATAACTTATTTAGTTAGCTTATAAGCTTCCTTTATTTTAAGAAGCCTTGTTTGGTAGGATGGGCTTTTTTAAAAATCTCGAACTTATTTGATAAGCTTCTTTAGGTAGCTTTTCAAATAGTCTATCTAAATTTTTATTCCAGCTAGTTTATCAGCTAATTTTACCAAACACTTTTATCATATGAGCTAACTTTTCAGCTATAAGCCATAAGCTATATATAAGCTATAAGCTTGAAAGTTACTGATAAGCTATAAGCTAGATTATTAGTTATCTTTAGTTTTATCAAACATAGTCTGAAAGTATCAAATATTTTTAAATTAACATACTTCCAATATTACCTCATTTAGTAACTAAAAATTGGAGGATAAATTTTTTGCATCTATTTATAGATGAACTCTCTGTAAATGAAAAAAACATACCATTAGGCTGCTTCTGCTTCTTGTAGTTACAGTTGAATTGTTGTGCCATTGCTCGTTTACTACATTTGCCGGTAAGCTTGATTCCTAACGAATTATTATAAACACAAATTAAAATTTTGTCGATCACATTAAAGAAAAAAAAAACGGATTGAATTAAATTTAGAAGATGAAAAATCAATACCAGCAGAAGAACAGTTGCACAATGCTTCAAGACTTCCAAATTCATTCTTACATCCTCCAAACTCCTAAACATCATAAGCAAACATGCATAAAATCAATAAACTTCACTTGCAATTTTTGTGATAAAATGAATTTAATTAGTCAAATAAGGGTCCAAGACATAAAATTTATTAAATATGTAGAGGTACTTAAATAATTAATATATGATTAAATTTAATCTGAGTCATTTTACCTATGCTTCTGCTGGCCAAGACCAAAATAATCAGCCAATGTTGCCATCTAAAAATTGCAAAATAAACTATTGGTGAAACATATAAATAAACAAATAATTTGAAAAATGTAGCTCTATATAGTTTTAATTGTTAATATAATTATCACAAAAAAAATAAAAAAAAAAAGAAATCACAAACCTTCATATTTCCAGCCCTCCTCCCAAATTTCTGGGTCAACACCCTCAATGAGTCAATGATCCCAGCGGGCCTCGGGCTGGGCCGGTTAGCCTGATCAAAGGCTTCCTTAATCCGGACACAATCAAATCGTTGGATGTTGTGGCCGGCCCATATTCTTCCATCCAGCATGTCGAAAATCTTATCCGCCACCTCATCAAACGAAGGCGAACGAGCAATGGCCTCACGTGTTATGCCTTGAGTACGCCCGGATCTCACGGGCACGATTGACAAGTCGTGTGGCCTAATTAAAGTGCAGTAGCTCTCGAGCTCGACTAGCTTTTTAGGACAAACGATTATGGCTCCGAACTCCAGGACACAAAATTTTTGCCCGGTTTTGGCAGGAACATTAGTTTCTAAATCGAAAAACACGATTTGAGGGGATATATTTGTACCGTTTGTAAAAGCCATTTTTTTTTCTATTGTGGTGTAATTTTTCTATTTTTTGGTTCTTGTAAACACTTCTGATGATCTTGTTAGGGTTTATAAATGTGGTTAGATTGGAAGAAAGATTTGAGATGAGGCATAAGAATATATTCTTTTGACATTCATGGGAGATAGATTGTCTTGTAATTCAAGTCTTTTGAGAAAGGAAAGTTTTACAAGAAAAGTCAATATAATTCCCTCTTAGATTGGTTTTGTGGCATGAACAGGAATAATATTATGATGACTTGCATGTACAGAAGTTGAGCAAACATGCAAACATGAGATTACAGGTCACAAGGTCACGTAAACTCGTTACATTTATTATGTACTTGTAACATTTTTCGACTTATGATTGCAATTTGCAAGACAGTGTTATAATTCAGACGAATTAACACGCAAACCTCATTTCTTCTCCATGCAATCAAATCGAAACAAGCAAACAACAGTTGCATGTTTTATGATTACAATTAAATTACAACTAAAGACATGTTATTTTTCTGAAAGATTTTTTGCAACCAGATTAAACACTAACTAATTGTAGGTTTAAGGGAAATAAGTGCTCCCTTAATTCTATCGAATGCGGCCCGCAGAGTGTCGAGGGACTCTGCATATGATATTCGAATGCAGCTATCATCTCCAAAGGCATCACCCGGGACGAGAGCAACCTATAAAGCCGACAGCAAAGTAGTTAGAAAATAACCTAATAGAAGGCTATAATCAGACAGATAAAAAGTAAAAAAGATATCTATTGTTTTTTTTTAAAAAAAAAAAAAGAAGTAGAACCCTGAGGTTTGTTTCGGACTACAAATTATCCTCTCCGGCGGTATTTGTAAAAACATAAAGGGTGTTACTATTCATCGGCCACCACCCCCTTATTACTACGTACCGTCCCCTTGAGACCATTTTACCCCTGTCATTTTTTCAAAAACCTCATAAAATTGTAAAATCCTCGGTACCAGGTGATTTTCGGAGAAAATGTATTCCGGCGAGGTATTTTGGCCGGACAGGCATCGGCCCCGGCGAGTTCAGACGTGGCTATAGGCTGCCGCGATCTGCGGTCGGACATGCACATGCACATCCGAACATGCCAATTGGATGCGGCCGAGCTCGGCCGCAATCGTTGTCGATCGCTAGCTGTCCGGTCGGCATTTTTTTATTTATTTATAGAATTAGATAATTGTACTTATAAAAAAATTAGAAATTATTGTATTATAAATTAGAATTGATTATCTTATTAATTAAAATTTATTACTATATGCTAGAAGTTGTTATGTTATAAATTAGAATTGACTAACTTATAAACTAGAAATTATTATATTATTATGGTATAAATTAGAATTGATTATTTTATAAATTAAAATTTATTATTACATTAGAATTTATAAATTATTATGTTACAAGATATAATGGATTATATTTTAAAATTATTAATCGTAATATATTGCAGGTGCCATTCGAAAATTTGGAGGAGACGGTGTTGATTACAATACCGCTTTTATTACAGATGGGTTACTTGTTAGTGATGATGACCACTATTGAGTGGCTAAAAGGAATAACAATTTTTTGGGTTTTCAATTGGACATTTCGAAACATAAAAAAGAAGGAAAATTGAACATTTTGAAGTGTAAGCGAAGGGAAAGTTAAAGAGGGAAAATAGGATATTTAGATCAGACAGCTTCAAGACATACAAAAACTAAAGCGGGCAAATGCCCCTTTGAGAGCAGTCAAATATTGGATGATCCGTGTAGGTGATGATGTTAAGAAGAGAATGCATAATCATGCATTGGTTGTGATAAATTCTAACATAATAAGTTAATCAATTATAATCAATTTATAAGTTAATCAATTATAATCTATAACATAATAATTTCTAACTTCTATCAAGATTGCAATAAATTCTAATTTATAATATAATCAATTCTAATATATAATATAATAAATTTTTAGGTTTTAACATAATAGTAATAAATTTTAATTTATAAGTTAATCAATTATAATCTATGACATAATAATTCCTAACTTCTAACATGATAGTAATAAATTCTAATTTATAATTTAGTTTATAAGTTAATCAATTATAATCTATAGCATAATAAGTCCTAACTTCTAACATGATAGTAATAAATTCTAATTTATAAGATAATCAATGGGAAAATTCTATTGGAAGGCCTAACTTTTAGTATACTTTTTCAACAGAAGGCTTACATTTTAGGTTATTCTAACTTTAAGGCTTGTTTTTATAATTTATATTTTAAATACTCATAATAAAAAATAATAATTATCTTTAATAAAATTATATTAATAAAAAATGAAACTATATAAATTACAAGGACGGGAAACTATATAAATTATATTTATGCAAAAAGTTTAATCATAAAAAATTACATCATTGAAAATAGATGTTTATTATTAGATGTTTTATATAGTTTGCATCATAATAGATGTTTATATAGTTTCGTTTTTTTATATAATTTTACTATCTTAGTTTCGCATCATTGTAATTTCAATGTTTTATCATTGTAATTTATATGGTTTCATTTTTAATTAATATAATTTTACTAAAGATATTTAGTATTTTTTATTATAAGTATGTAAAATATAAATTGCAAAATAATAATAATAATACTTTTATTCACATAATAGTTGTTTTACATATTTATATAAAAAAGTAAAGTTAGTTGGGCCTATAATGAAAAGTTAACTAAAAAGTAAGCCTT
>CACSLK010024540.1:13598553-13609574 GCA_902706635.1 Striga hermonthica | reverse complement strand
TTTTTTTCCTGCAATGCAGTCATATAAACGTTGTTCAGGTATGTTATATTTTCCAAGACTGGTAAATTTAAGGAATTCATTCAAATAATTTTCACTTTTGTATCTTTTATGAATAAGGAGAAAAATATAATTGAAAAATTAACTTAAGTTTTTAGTTGATTTTTACTGCGTCTAGGAAAAAATGGAGAAGTTGCGGCAGCTTGGCCACATCAAGGGTGACACTAGCAAACTACAATACCTTGACAAGCAGTTAGTTTCTCTTTCATTTCATTTTATTTATTCAATTATGTTTTCTTCTGCTTTGTGGGAGTCTCAAGTTTGGGCTAATATCTTGTGTCACATGCATTTTTTTTTAATTTTTTTTTTAATAATAAAAATGAGATGATATAGGAAATTAAGGACTTCCAAGAAATATCATACACTAAAATTAAATTTTGATTGTAATAATGAACTTTAAAACTTAACGGTAAATTTGTCGGACTTTCAACATCCGACTATCCTTTACCTTCAATACTAAGTTTTTGTACCACGAGTATCATAACAACATTAACTTATAATTGATGTTTACATTTTCCACTAAGGAAATGACGACCCGGCCCCATCATCAGTAGCGACTACAAAATACCTTTTATTAAAATCATTTTCAAATATTGTTTGCTATAGTGAGAGGAGAAGATATTCATGACTCATAAGATGGTCAAACTGCTCATGACCACACACTATTTTGATTTTGATTTTCTAATTTATCTCTGTTTATTTAAAAGATTATATCACTTGAATTAATTTATAATACTCTACCTCATGACCATATCCTATTTTGATTTTTGTTTTCTGAGTGTTATATAAGAAGATTATAGGGCTTGAATTAATCCTAGAATTTCCTATGTAATAATTTAGTAGGAGCATTTAAACCGTCAATAATTGAGTATTTTATCTAACCAAAAAATATATATTTTTTTTTATTTGTGATGCACGATCAAATTCTCCCGCATCGTTCTTTTTCTGCCCAACTTTAGAATCGAGGTACACACGTTTCTAATAATTTCTTTATGCAATTAAATGATTTTTTATTAAAATAATAATTTCAACGAGCTTTGATTATTAACTATTAACTTTTATTGTGTCGCATTATAGATTTTGGAGCTTCAAATTAAAAAGAGTTCACTAGAGTTGCAGATTTTAGAAAGTGGTCTCAGGTAAAAAATAATAATAATAAATAAATAAATTATACACTTTATGAAGCACTTCATAAACTATATTTTTTAGAAAAATATGCTACAGTTCCGCTACGTGACCATTCAGTCGAAATATGTAACCGTTAGATCATTATGCAATCGTCGTGGATAGTTGATCTAACTTTTACAATCTCGACAAAGTGGTTCTATAACGGGACCGTAGAATCTCTTTATTTTTTAGATTGACATTATATTGAAATTATAGATTAACACATAATAATATTTTCTCATTGCATTAATATGTAGGGACTATGAATTTGGACCAGAAGAAGAGCCTTCTTTGCATCAATTATCTTGGTGTGAGAGAAATTTGAATCATTCTCTACAAAAAATCATTACTAAAAAAGTTCGTCCAAAATCATTTTAGTAAATATTCATAATAAATAAACCATGTTTTTTTTTTTTAATATTGTTCTCACTATCTCTTTTTTTTTTTAAATTTTCTTTTTCATTTAGAATGAATTTGTTGAGAAATTTAAGAAGACCGACTTTAAGGTAAATTAAATAAAATCAATTTATTATTTACTAAGAACTCTAATTCAACATTCAATTATTTAATTTTTCATGGGTAATTAACACGCTAATAATTTTAATCAGCCAAGTCAAATGGATTTCGATGGTCAACGGGGAATATTATCATCAAATTTTAATGAAAATGGGGAAAATTTAACGTTAGATGGCCATTTCACTGGAGACATCTTGATGGAACTTGATCCTTGGATAAGTCCTTACAGGTAAACTAATTGTGACCTTTTTTTTTTTCGTTACTCACATTTTTTTTTATCTATAATTGTTTATTTCAAATTAAGTAGGGTTATAATCGAGCCGAGCCGAGCTCCAGCTTAAGGTGCTCGAGCCCTTAACGAGTCGAATCAAACTCGGCTCGTTAAATATACGAGCTTGAAATCAAGCTCGAGTTCGGCTCGTCTAACACTCATAACGAGTCGAGTTCAAACAGATCTCGAGCTCGAGTTCAAACAGATCTCGGGCTTTAACGAACTGAAATAGAGTATAATTTGCTTCTATTAATTTGATTTATTTATCAATAGTGCTAGAGTTCGAGAGAGCATACTTCAGGACATTTTGGATGAAGCAAACTGCACAAGAAATGAACACGTGGCATCCAATATACCCAATTTTTCAAATCCAACAAATGTAGGAAATTATCCAATATTAGATTCTGCAAACATTTGTGAACCTGAAATTACAGTTCTGCCCAATGCCCTAATTTCATCAACTCATCTTCCAGTGGAGGTAAGTACATTGTATATTTCAAGTTTAATTTGATATTATTAGCAAAATAATGTTGATTCGAGGAAAAAAATACTTTAATTATGTACTTATGAATGATTTTTTTTTATATATATATATATTTTAAAATTTATATGTAATTATAGGTCATTAATAAAAATTGACTTAAAGCTATTAAAATGTTTGTTGCAGATGATATTTTCAAATCCTATTCACATGTCTTCCCAAAGCTCTTGCAACATCCAAGGTCCAAGGTAAGAAACTAATTGAAAGTATGATTGTTTTCAACTCATCCCGAAGCATGCGAGTCTGGTACTTAGACTCAATACATTCAGCAGTTATATATAGAGGAGATTATTTAAACAATATACTTCTTAAATTTTAAGAATACTTTTAAACAGATTCACATCTACGACAATTGTCACGCCAAATACGCAACCCCTTTCGGTTGACATGGGAAACAAATTACTATTGTCAAGTTTAAATTCGAGCGAATTAGGCAACATGGATGGGCAAGAACAAATTGGTCAATTTAATATGGAGTATTTCAGCAGTTGGTTCAACAACATTGGAAGCAAGACAAGAATTGATAATCACGAAGGTTGTTTCGAGTCAGGAGACAACATGATCAGTTCATCTAAGGAATATAAGAGTGGCTCATGGGAGTGGGAAAATTTGCTTCTTGAAGAGCATTTGAACTTACAAGATTTTTCCTAAGAAATGAACCTATTATATGACCGATATGTTGGAGGTTGGAGTTTTTATTTGGATATACTGAAGCGGATGTGGTTCAAATGAGAACCAAGTCTTAGCGTGAGAACTGTGAGAATCGCTATTTTTAATTGTAGGTAGTGCTATGATTGATTGTGTTTTAGTGTTATTTTTAACTAGGATGTATTTTATTAAAAGTAACAATAAATTTTTTATTAGCATTTGTAAAAGTAATAGCACCATGCAATATTAAAAATAGCATCATACACAATGAAAGATAGCATCAAATATGGTTCTCACGGTTCTCACTCCAGAACAAGTTTTTATTTGAACCAACCCCTACTCTTCAGTATTCAAAGACTACTCAGTTATATTTCCTTCTCTATTCAATAGAGTATAACTATATCATCCTGTATTTATTAAATAGTAACATACCCTGCAATTCTACTAGCTACAAGCTCAATTGCACACAATGTTTTTTATGATGTGCAAAATTTCGCATTAAATTGACTCACATTGAATTTTTTATCGCAATGTAACCTATCAGGGTTAATATATGTCCATTTCAAATTAAATGTTTGATTTTATATTCCTTCGTGTTTTATTATGGATAATTGCATTAAATTTTTACATCTGATGTTTACAATGCAAAGATGATTTTGAGGTCTTTGATTCATCAACTGTTAAGACTTGAACTAGTATGTTGCTTGATCAGATAATTCCAAGTATGTAACACATATAGGAAACATTTGAATTTATTTCTAAGATATACCTAAATCCATCTCCAAATTTGGCTCTCATTTATGTATTAAGCATCATTTAACAAACAAAACACTAGTATCCATATAGGATACTAGTCAAAATTAGTTAGGAGCGTCAATTTTAAATCAATATCGCTACAACCCCCACCAATTTTCATCGCATAAATTAACTCTTGATGTGTCTTTGACGTGTCAGCCTAAAGACCCATCAGCAGGATTCTACACTTTATTTATCCCAAAGCAGTGGAATATAAAAAGTACCATAAATATATCCACATTCCACAATAGCTCCACCTCTAAAAAGTCCAAACTCAACCAACGGCTTCTCGGCATGTTCCAATACCTCATCAAATAGTGCATTTAAATATCCCAGAGACTTCGAGTTATTGATCACAATATTCTCTGTGGGCATTTTCTGGTTGAGACGCATATGAAAATTGATCCTACTTTTGGCCTCTTTAGTTGTCGATTCATTCTTTTCGAGCTGCTCGGTAATTGGGTTAAGGGACGGCTCAATTATCCATCTTGGCCTCGAATAGCACTTTAAGAACATTTTGCATCCTTGATCCACAGCTTGAAAAGTAACAAGAAATCCCAAATGAAATGTAAAAGAAATAAACGAATATGTTCATACTTATCGAGAGACTTGGAAAAAAACAGGGTGTACAGTTATGGCCAATGGATAGACTGACCAACGTAGGAGGACTTTGATAAACTTTGTAGTTTATTGTGCTAAAGGAACCGTGTTCCTCAAATCAGTGAATGCTTCATATACTTTAAACACTAGTGAAATGGTGTTCCATCTTTTTAAAGAAATTGTCACCTCAGTCGGGCCTCAGAATGTTGTGCAATTCTCACTGACAATGCGACCAATTATCATGTTGCTGGAAAACTGTTAAACAAGAATTCTCGACTCTTTATTGCTCCCCATGTGCTGCTCACTGTGTAAACTTGATGTTGGCTGATATGGGTAAGTTGAATGAGATGGAGGAAGTCGTAGAACATGCAGCCAAAATTAACCATTGTTTTACTTTGCATTTGATGAGGAAGCATACTAATGAGAGAGAAATCCTACGCCCTGCCCCAATTCGATTTGTAACAAATTTCATTGCTTTGCAAGTATTTTGGCACAGAAGTTTCTTTGCCAGCCATGGTGACTTCCAGAGAATGAATGAGCTTTACACATGCTCGAGAAAGTAAAGGAAAAAGTTTGTGGATCTTATTTTGGATTCACAACTTTAGAAATCTTGTGGCTATATTGTGCATATTACTGAACCTTTGGTCCGTGTTCTACAAATCATGGATTGTGAAGACAAACCGACAATGAGTTATCTATTTGTAGCTTTTCATGCAGCTAGAGATGAGATAATAAAAACGTTTCAGAGAAGAAAATTGTTTGTTGAGCTGTTTCTTTGAATTCTTGATAAGCGTAGGGAATCAATTAAGGAAACTCTTAATGTGGATTTTGGTTTAATATAAGTTATGAATATGACAGTGAAATGATGAAGAAGTATAAAAGCACCGTCTCTGGAGTTCTTAATGTAATAGAAAAATACACTTACCATGATAGCCAATTTGGTCTGAAGTTGTCTAGTGAAATGACAACATTTAGACGTGCAGAAGGGGATTTTGGACGAAAACTTGCAATGAATAGTTGCAGCACAATGATGCCTGATAATGACTTAATTTTTTAATGTACGTATTTTTTATATTTTTTAAGGTATTATTAATTCTTTATTTTTTCTATTAAATGGATGAGTGGTGACGATGTTATGGTTCAAGTGCTCCAAATTTGCAACACTTGCAATTCGAGTTTTGAGCCAAACATACAGCTCTTCTGGGTGCGCGAGAAATTGGAGTGTATTTGAACATATTCATTCAAAGAAGCGAAATAGACTAGAACATCAAAGACTAAATGATCTTGTTTGTGTTCACTACAACTTGAAGCTAAGGAAGAGGTATCTTGCCTTTTTTTCCCTACTACAAATCAACTTAGTTTTTAATTTTGTTTACATTAATTTCGGAATATTTATGGGAAAGAGGTGAAGAAGAACTATAACCAAATAAGTTTTGAGTCATTTGAAGAAATTGACGATTGGGTTTTAAAAGATGAATCGTCGTCTTTAACAATTAAAGAATTAGAAGTTCTTGACCGTAAATTTACCTCTAATGTTACCACTAAGAAAGATGTTATTGCTGATAGTGATTTGGGTTTGATATTTTTATTTAATTATTACATTATTTTATTTTTAACATAGAACATTGTCTAAACTTTATTTTTTATTATTTTTTCTTTTACAAAATTTGTTGGTGTAAATGAATTCCACTCGGGCTCCTTCAACTAGGACGGCCTCCGTACCTACAAGAACCCAACGCCGTGAGGCGTCCCGGGTCGGGCCTTCGACGCCCAAGTCAATATCACTCCAAAACTCCAAATCCCAAGAGAGTAATTATGAATGTAGATAGAGTGAGAGAATGAAATACCTTAGCTCTCTTTTATAGGGGGAGTGTACCTTATGGTTGGGTTTGTCTAATGCCATCATGCCAAGTGTCTTAATCCATGTATAGGTTTATTCTCCAACATATTCTTTTATTATCCAATATATTTTTTGTTTATCTATTAAAATCGGTCTAGTATAATATCATATATCATCTAGTTGAAGAGGTTGTAGGTACCCGTAACGCTGTGTACAACCTCCAGTGGCCCCCAAATGGAGGTTGACTGTTGATAGCAGAGTTTGTTAACCCTCAAGAAGTCAAAACACTGGTAGAGGCCCCAACAACAACTCCCTCAACTGTACCACCACAAAACAACGTGCCACCTCAGCCTCCCCCAAGGCAGCAACCCCCAAGGAATAACCTGCTTCCACCACCACCACCACCACTGCCGCTAGCTAATCCTCCTCTTCTTTCCCGGGACCGCCTGCACAGAGAAACTCTGCCACCTAGAGAGCACCATATTCTGGCAAGGGAGTAGCTGAACAACCTTCCACCACCTCCACCAGTGGAGAAGGCTGCCACCGATTGTCACTCTTGACGATCTTTTCCGGTAAACTCAAGGCACCCCAAGAATTTACTACTTGCCATTGTCCGATGAAGAAGTTGCAGCAAAGACCAAGGAACAAGGGATGAATGTTGTTAATTGAGTAGGGAAATCAATATAGGATCTGCTACTTGAAAATCGCAGAGCTCTATATCCGTGTATTGGCTAAATTTGTAGAATTTGGTAGTGAGAAAAGTAGAAATGTTAAGGAACATATATTATAAAATTACGTGTTTTCAAGTCTACATGTGTCATTCAGATTTAAGGATGATTGTCCAAGTTTTAAGAGTTTTTGCTGCTGGTGCTGTTTTCGATTGGTGTGATTTCATGTTTCGATAATCAGGAATTTCAAATGGCTTTTTGCATGGGTTTAATAAGATCGAGATGGAGTTTATCATCTATGTTTTATGTCGCTTAACCCAATTGAGTATGTCCTGGTTTTTCCCATATTTAGACATAAATCCTTTAACGATGAGAGATTTAGTGAGGACTTCTTGTTTAAATGTCCATTGTTAAACTCAGTGGGGGTACTTTAAATGATGTTTGGTTGTGTTTTCTTACTTCTTTGTATTCACAATGCTTCTAAAATGTTTATTTTTTGAGTGTCTTGATGATGTATGTTTATTCCTTGTTCTAGTCAGAGGTGTCAGTGGAAAACATTTAAGATCTATGGCTCTGTTCAATTGTGGATTTGGTAGTAGTTCAGTTTCTTGCTTCAGCTTTGTTGGTAAGAAAATGTTTAATAACAAATATAAATTTTCGAACAGATGTATCTCAACCATTGTTTTAAATAGCTCGCTATGTAGCTCGCTATTGCTCGCTACATAGCTTTTTTTTTAGAAAAATGCGACGTAGCCTTATTTATTTAGCGTTTTTTCTCGAAAAGCTTACGCGAAATGTTGAAACAACCCGCTTTCTTACGGTATTTTGCGTTATTTCACGCTATTGTGCTCTACATTGCGCTATATTTTTGCAACAATATTCGAACAATAAAATATTTAAAAAAACTCGTATTTTTTAGGGATCAGAGTCATAAATGACAATTAAAAACTAAAAATTTTAATAATGATTTCAAATTAAAAGTTTGAAAATGCAAAGTCCTAAGTTGAATACAGCAATATTTTTTGGTCTATTTTTGTTAACATCATTTTATTTTTTAATATTTGACATTTAAACAAAGAATAAAAAATTCATATCTAATGGTTAGAATTAACTTGTAGTTAAATAAAAAAAATAATAATTAAAATACATATAATTAAAATTATATTATGACTTACCTCATTATATTTTTGTTGTTTATTTTTACTTTTTAGTATATTCAATTATTATTAAATATTTATATTATGATCATATTTACCTTAAACATTTGTGAAAATTATCCTTGGATGTTAATTTTTAAATTCATTTATAATTTTTGTAATCAGCCATCCATTTTTATTATATGTAAATATACTTGTAATATTTCTATAAAAAAAATTAAAATTATATCCAAATAACTTACGCAACACGCGAAGCTATTTACGCTACGCAATATAAAGACCAAAACGCGACGCATTACGCTATACGCATTTTAAAACACTGATCTCAACACGTAAAAAGGGAATTTTTGATTTGAATTAGACCGAGCATAAAAGAGCTCAATGAAATAAAAATTCAAGTGTAATGGGAATTTTCAACAAAATTCTTCAATTCTATGCAGAATAATTATAGGCACAGAAAAGTTCTACATCCTTAACGCAATGCATAAAAGATAAGTTGAACTTTGAATGACGAGTGTTTTATTAGTTTGTCGGGCATATCTTCACAGGGATGAGAAATTATATGGCCTAATAAATATGTGAATTGTGAAATACAAATTTCTCAAGTTCATCAAATTCTTCTTATATATTAATTCAAAATGTACTGTACCTAAGTGGCAGACTCGCACGCTTTGAAATCCTACATTTCACAATATCATGCTTTATAATTAAATTTGAATAAAAAATTTGAAAACAAAATTGGATTGGAAAAGTGTCATAAATAATTTTTTCACCATAAATTATTGTCTCGCATCAATCTCTTTCTTGGCCAAATTTGTCTTAAATTTAATGATTACACAAATATGTATTTCCTTATTTCATTTTACCATGGATTTATCCCATTCATCATTTTTTTTTTTTTTTAAAACTAAGCACGCCCCTTATCTTAATTCTCATAAATTTTAGCCATTATCTTAATTATCATCCCTTATGTGGATAAATTTTAGCTCATTCATCATATTTTTTTTTTCCAAGTTGATAAATTTTAAGTAAAACTAGTCTATATATATTGAAAGAAGTTGATGGAAAAATCATTTATAGAAAGTTGAAAAAATTGGATCAAATGTTTCACTTACCATTTATGGAAATGCTGTAAAAAATTTAAATTTCGCGATTAGTTTTGGGATATCACGTGTTTGCTTTGAAAATTTAAAATCATAAAGTTTTGTAAATGCAGCTGGAAATCCGTATCAAATTTTTAAAGGAAATGCGATTAGAATTTAAATTTTGCATGAGATCCTTTTTTTCATAAATTTGTGTAGGAAATTTTAAGTCATTTATGGTTAACTAATATTCAGCTAAAAAATTGGTTCATTTTATTAATCTGCAAATAATCGCATAACAAGGAATCTGTTTTGAAAATTTCAAAACATCAATATCTAAGAGTTTTGTTTGGAAATAACAATGGTCGAGAGTTTGTATAACTTATCAGTATTTTATTTTTTTGCAAAACCGTTTAGTAGTTTCATCAAACTAGTACGCCACCCGCGCGTTGCGCCGCCTGATGTTAAAAAAATGATGTTATTAAATTACAATTTAAATAAACAAAAAAAAATCATACAACATTTGTAGAGATCATAAAACGTATGCTCAAAATTTTATTTATTATATTTTAAAATATTTATCTAAATATAACATTATTATTGAATGGAATGTACTCATTATTACCATTATCATCATAAATAATCATCCTCTATCACCATGTATCCGTGACTACGGAAAAAGATAACGTATATTGGGATCCGTGACTACAGAAAAAAGTAACATATAAGTGATTCTCACAACATTTGTGTAATTCAATGAAAATTAGTATTTGTCACATTAATGACTCTCTTTTGAAACTTTTTTCCAAAAAATGTCTTGATGATAACATAATCTTCTTCATTTGTGAATAACTAAAGTTATTGTTGTTATATAGATAAACTGATATAGAATAACTTAAATAAACTTGTACAAATATGTGCCAGTTAAAATAATAAAAAAAAGTAAATATTTCAAGAAAAAAATTCAAAAAATGACTCAATTTCGAATCGCATGCATTTAGTTTCAAATTAGGTGCACATACCTTTCACTTTTTTTTTAATTGGGATAATAAATTTTAATTTCATTTATTTGCAAAATAAGTTCGATAGTGATCAGAATTACGTGCAAGATGAATCACCTATTGCAAAGTTATAAATATGCACAATAATCGCAAATGTTCATGTGAATAACAAATTACTATTTTTTGCACGTAATTCAAACAGAATGTAAAATTTATTTTTATAAAAAATAGTTTTTGTGATATATGATAAGAAAAAAGTAGTTGATGCATTATAGTAGTTTGCAAAGATCCAGTAGTGATAATATATTCATATCATCATATATCTTAAGAAAAAAACATGTGTATAATAAAAAAAATCACAATAGTTACACATTATGTTATTTTTATTCACAAAAAAATTCAGCTGCATAATTGTGGGTCAGTAAAGAGATTAAAATGTAGGCAATTACTTTAATCATAAACTTTTATATGAACTCAAATTTAAGTCTAAATGAAACAAATTATGTCAACTAAAAATAAAATTTTTAAACAAACTATGTATTTTAAGCTCAGACTATTCAATCAATAAGGATCAGAACCACTATAATAGGCGTCATATATAACAAACATTTCATTAAATAATCGAATGATAAATATATATTGTCATGTTCAGTCTTTACAGTCCAAATCATATTGTCA
>CACSLK010024540.1:13532521-13554378 GCA_902706635.1 Striga hermonthica | reverse complement strand
TGTTTTCTTAGCCGTCTAGAACTTGAAAGCAGAAGCAGAGCAGGAGCAGGTAGAAAAGCAGAAGAAGCAGAAGAAGAAAGCAACTTATTCTATCATGCACTAGATTGTTGTCTTAGCAGCCAAAAACTTGAACAGAATATACAAACTAAATGTTTCAGATGGTAGAAGAAGATTGTTGTCTTAACCGTCAAGAACATCACGAAATTACATAACACGACAAGAATTTATGTTCTAAACCCATCAACCCATTTCCTGACTTAAGAAGCGTAAACAAGATGTACTTAATCCATCAAAAAGGAATTCCAGATACCCCCCAGTCAGTTGATGAGCTTCCAAAGAGCTTGAATAATTCACTCAGAACGTTTATTGATACTACAATTATTGAGATCCAAGCCAGTATCAATAGGCACCCTTATAAGTTCCTGTAACATGTTTTCTGGTCAATTATTTGATAATATTTCATATGGGAAGTTGTTGAATGATAATGGGTCGGGTCGATAGTCATAGGTCTCCACATTGTAGAAACAAGTCTCGAAAACCAGAAAAATGGCGGCTTTTAGGAAAACGAACATTTGAACTCACATTAATTGTGTTCGTCTATGGCATTTGACACATAACATGTGCCACCACATTTTCTGGTAAATGCTTGCCGAGGTCATTAAACGCATACCTCAGAGTATCACTTATTGCGTGGATAGCAGCTTTTGATGCAGTGTAAGTGCCAGCCCATGGTAGTGGGGCCAAAGCAGTGACACTTCCAAAATTGACGATTTTGCCCTTCTTCCTAGATGCCATATGCGGCACAACAGCTTGAATTAACCTCAAGGATCCTATGAACAAGAACAAGCAACATACAGTTTAACCCACATAAATAATGTCTTATCACCCTAATATCTAAAAGGGGAATAAAAACACAGTTTGCATAAGCATAGGAAGGAATCTGATTAGACTTTTTTGTTCCAGAAGCATAGACGAATAAAAATAATTAACAAAAAATTCAAAGAACAAGAAAAATGAGGAACTAACATCAGGCCGAAGAGATAGGATTCCCTGAAAGATGGTACTCACCACATGGCATGCAAAAATCAGCACTATTAATTTGTTATATTAGCCTCTTAAGTGGATGCCACAGCAGATCAGATAAGTCTTCAGAAGCAAGAACCAATGAAGAGCAAATGAAGGCCACACTATATATCCATCACGCATAATAGGAAAAGAAGAAAATTCTTACTCAAACAAATTACCTTCCACAACACAGAAGTTTAATTTCTCAGTGCTACTGCATTTATTGCATCTTGTTCATATCTTTCTCCAAACTAAAGTTGCACTGTCCAACTTATCTAGTTCAGGTATACTTACGAATTATCAATTGATGCCTTACTGCAACTTTTAACAAATGCACATTTGAGCAACAAAAAGAACTCCCACATTCGTGGAGAAAATCTTGAATTGAAGGAAATTGGTAAAGAATAGTTTCTTCTTCCCGACTTCGTTGCATTACGATTGCCTAACGAAGCATTAAAGTTGACATCTTTCTTCTTCTACACCTAGCACGACAATGGATCAACAATGTCTGAATTAAGAATACCGGCTAATCATGTGAATTGTAAGTGCAAAGCAGATGATATTTTTAAATTTTTTTTTGTCAACATCTTCATAGTTAACTAAGTCATGATGCTGGACACAAGCAAAATTTTCATGTCCACCGCAACAATGTTAACACAAAAATGCTTGATTTATAGAGTTTGGATAAGCAAATATATCCACTGGCCTTAGCTTTCTCGAGTACATTAAATCAACACAAATAGCATCAATTAGTCCCAGAATATAAGTAGATCAATCAAACAGAAATAGCATCGATACCATTAAATCAACACAACAAACGCAGAATGGAAGAAATCAGAAGAACACCAACAGCTAATCCCTCACCGAAAACATTAGTGTTGAAGGTCTGTTCGATGGCGGACAGAGGAACCTCCGCGATGGGCCCCACGCACTGGACTCCGGCATTGTTAACCACGACATCGATGCGGCCGAATCGTTCCAGAACCGTGGACAGGGCGTGGCGCACGCTCTCGTCCGATGAAACGTCCAGCTCCTGGACGAAGAACCGCGGGTCGTCCTGCATATCGGAGATGGATGCGAGCGAGCGCGCGGTCGCCACCACCAGGCAGCCACGCGAGGCGAACTCGCGGGCGAGCGCGTGGCCTATGCCGCCGGCGGAGCAGCCGGTTATCACGACCACTTGCTTCTCGTAGACGTCCATTTTGAGTGTTGATTTCGAATTATTCAACTGTGGGAGGTCTCTGTAATTACTTGTTTGCTTAGATAGTATCAACTCTGTGATAGGATTAGGGCCCGCAAAAATTAATTGGCGTAGCTCCCATATTTAGGACGCCTGGTGAGATGAAGGCATGCCTAATCAAGAAAAGTAGACATTTTCATAATTCATAGTCGTCTGAAATTAAATTGGGATTAGAACCCGGTTTATTTCACTTCTCAAGATGTATGACATATCATTGCTTTCTAAAGAGAACCAAACTAAGTTGAGGCCTATTCTTTGAGGCAGGAGATAAACCCGTGTTCGATATACCTGTCATTAATGTGTGGAGCACATCAAATTGACGTTGTCGGTAGGAAGTGAGAAATTTTGTTGTTTTTTCGCTGAAATTCTAGGCTTAGTAAGTGATATTTACAAGATGGTGAATGAAGATCGGATAAAACAACAGTAGTTTTTAGAGAGGCTTGGGTGGATACACATCGGTTTGGTGGACCAGTTGGATCTACTCCAACACCGAAAATGTTGGGAATGAACCAGACAACAGTGGGAAAAGAGGCTCATCAGAAGGGCAATGGTGTACATCTTCACCCTCCTCCGCCTCTAGGGCCAAAGTGGGCAACTGTCTTGCTGTGGCAACGACTAACCTGATCTCAGGTCCTACGGCATCGATACCTAGAGGTCGGTCTCTCCAGGTCGTCTTATCTAGGTCAACGCGTACCTTAAGCTCGAAAGCGAGCTCCTTGTCTAGATTGCTTTCTTATAGACAGGCCTAAGCTCTTCTAGACCGGTCTAGCTGAGCTAACTACACAAACTGGGCTGGCGAGCTATTCTAAGTGCAACATCATGTAGCCCCTTACCCCTTCCCATTTTAAGGTTGAGCAAAGTGGACTTGTGCTAAAATGGATCTCTCCATTATACCCTTGTATGTAGACAACTTTTCTGTTCAGTGATTGTTAGCTAGCCTGGGAGAGTATGAGACGCCCAAAAGAGAAGTCTTACATGCTCATGTCTCAAACCTTTGACACGTCTTATGCCCACGTGTACATGTCGTGTCGTATTATGCACGCAACTTTGAGCCCTTAATGTGTGTACTCTCCAATGGTCGGATCTTTTCCCTTCTATGGCGTATAAAACTTCGTATGTGCCATATTTCTTCCCTTTAGAGCTCTGACACTCTTCACACTCAGTTTCTACATAATCATCTTTCTTTGGTTTCTATGTAGCCTCGAATTTCCAAACTCGTCTCTATAACTTTGGCGATTTCTACGACACTTCATGTAAGGTTTTATGGGTACGTTCTAGACTTCTTTTTCTTTTATTCTCTAAAGCTTTTATAATTATTATTTTATCTAGCCTTTTTTGGAGATTACTTAAGCCGTCTCCTATTCTTTTCTTAACAATGTCATCAAGCTCTTCGACTTTCTCTTCTCAAACAGATTAAATAGCATTATTGATAATTTCTCAATTCTCTAAACCATTCCCCTTGAGGGCCTTGATGCTATCTCTTTAGCTTTGCATCAACCTGCCGAGTTTACCGTCGTCGAAGGTGTTCATGTCACTCTCTCTTCCAACCTGGTCCAGGTCGCTAGACCTATTCCTTTATTTGTCTGGTCAGGTACTGACCTTGACATGAGTGCGAGCTTCCTCGGTCCTGGGAGATTCGACTTCCAAAGGTTGTGGATTCTTTCTCCAAACCCCTTAGGGCTTCTATGTCTTCTTTGTAGACCATGTATATGTCGGTCTCACTTTTTCTCTAAAAACAACCTCTTAGAGCAGACTCAACTCTACAGGGTCTCTTTAAATCATTTTTCTCTCAACGCAATTCATTTCATGGCGGGCTAATGTATTATAAGTCGTTGCATCCTTCATTCTTTTGATCCTACCTTTTTGTTTTATTGCAACTGGATGAAGCCCCAAAAGGGCTCATTTTATCTTTCTCGCCATAATGATGAGAATTTCCTTGACAACCTTATTTCCAATATCCCTGAGTGCAATCAAAATATTTCTCTGTGAGACTCCCTCAGGAAATTTTGACTTCTCCCATGAGTGGATTTATGAAAAGCCTGAACAACGCAAGTCCCCCAAGCCAAACTAGGCTTACGAAGACCTCATTGTAGGTTTAAACAAAACCCCCCCAACGACCTTGTCCTCCTTATTGATGACCGTGACTTGAGGTCATACAGTGGTCAGTCCTCACTACCTTGCTCCCGTAATCCTCTCTCAGGTATTCCTTAATTAATAATGTTTTCTTCTCTTTATATTTATCTTAATTTTTGTTATTCTAATAATCACCGTAACTTTCTTCATGACTTATCTTTAGATGCCATTGTGAAGAAAGCACGGTCGAGCTCAGCTCCTCAGAATAAGTCCTTGCACTCTCTCGTGGCTACCGTTGGGACAACCGTTAGGATGCGACCGACCTCTTCATCGCCACAACCGACGCTTCTTGCCGGCTTGCTTTCACTTCAACCGAGTGTTGATTTTGGCACCACTGTCGATGCCCAACTTTGGCGGTGCTGGTCAAGGTGACCCTTTCATGAAGTATTCGCGCCTTACGGAGAGGAATACCACCGCCGGTCCTCCGAAGCCTACCACGACCGAGGTTCCTGCAACTGCCAACCTGGAGATGCGTGAGAAGTTTGCGGTCTCTAATTATGCAAGCGCACACTCCATATATCTAATGTCCATTTTTCCTGAAGGTGAGACTGATTGCTGGTGAGGTGATTGAGCTTTTCGAGCTACATACATGCTCTCGCACACTATCCGTGTATAAATCTTGCTTCATAGATCATAATTGTTCTTTATTGTCCTTTACTCATTTCATGGCATTTATCTCCGCCCTTACCTCACTTTTCAGTGCTTTTTGCGGGCTTTGTTTGGGCTTGCCCCACTTCTTGACGAGGAGTTATCTGATCAGGTTTTTGTTGCTGAAAACGAGTGGATAAAGGTTGAGTTCACTGCCCGTGAGAAAACCTTTGACTGTGAGTGCGCTGTTCCGAAGTTCGTCGCTATGAAAGTAGATGAAGAGGCCAAGACTCTTAGGGTCGAGATATCTACTATTTAAATGGAGCTCTATGGTGTCCGGGATAGAGTGGAAAAGGCATCCCAGCTGCGGGCTCAATTGAGCTAACAAGTCACATCTATGGTCGAACGTAAGGCACATGCGCACGAAAATGGCCTTACCTCCTTCCCTACCTCCAACTTGAGGAAGGGATATTTTGAGCGCTATCGTCAAAAGATCCTAGCTTGATTTAAGAACTTGAAGGAGTTTTTATTATTGGTTGGTGTTGTTCGATCAGCAGTATCTCAAGGTCGGTATCCAATGAACTAAAGACCAGGCTGTTGCTAGAGGTTATACGGGAGTCTTTGACGAGGATGAGATATGGCGAGGCCTCCTAGATTCTGAGGGTTGGGAAAGCAATCTTGACGAGCCTCGCCATCATGCCTGGTGGGAGCCTGCTCTAGTGGCTGCTATGTGGCGCACGGGCTGGGGTACTGCCCCTGCAAAGTCTGGCGAGGTGTTGACCTTCTTAGCCCCTTAGTCTTTTTTATCTTTTTATGTGACCGATTTGCCCAGACCAAGGCTCATGTAATGTATTTATCTTTCAATGAAGCATTTTTTTACATGGTGTAGTCATTTATTTCATGTGTTTATTCTTTTTACTGCTCCACTTAGGCACTTGAGCTTGGCGATGTGAGCCCTTCTGCCTGGTTGTTTAATATGGCGGTCTCTCATTACTTGTAAAATACTCTCAATATTTCATCCAATTTGACCTTTTTAGATGTTGTCTTGTCAGTAACTTGATTAAAGTCTTAACTATGACCTCATCAATTCATTTTGTGCGATCTGTCTTGATAATTGAGCTCTTCTAACTATCATCGGGCTCCCTAAATCAACCAAATCCACTTTCATTTTTTGATAAGTTTGACCAGTGGTGCTCCGTGCTTAAGTCCTAGGCTACTATAATGAAGCTTCAATCCCAAGGCCCTTGAGCTTTCGCGTAAAGTCCCGACTTCTTAGTGTATTCTTGAATTCTTTACTTGATGTTATGATTTATCTCTAGGCCTTTGAGTATTCTTGTTTGAAGTTTTTCCCCATGAAAGTATTTTGACCCTCTAACGAGGTTGGACATTTTTTTGCCTTTTTTTTTTCTCTTCAGACATAACAAACTTTCTGGTGCTTGGGTTGTGTGCTTTGAACTCGTGGCACATTGTCAAACCTGTCCACCATGCGGGCTAAACTTCAGGCACCTCAGTCTTTAACTGACCCCCACCATAGGTTACGTGTGGGCTTACCCTAAGCTAAGGTTGCTTGAACCGACCAGTGTCGTCTTATGAGCCATTTATACTTGTGACTTTCTTTTGGCTTTCCTTTAGTGACGCTGGACCTTTTCTTTATGTTGGGGGGTTTTTAGGTTGTTGACTTAAAATCCTATCCTTCTTGGTTCTTCAAACGACCTGCTCGAAATTTTTACTCTCTTTTACGCTAGCCTCTGGGCTAGCCACTCAGAGTTCTTCCTCTCTTTTCCACTGAGGTCTTCAATCTAACTATAAGTTATATCACTCTCAGTCATGCCTTTGAGCTATCCACTCGAAGTCCTATCCTAGACCTCCGAGCCAAAGCTCGGAGTTTTTCTAACTTAGATTAGGCCCTTGGACTTAGGGCTGCAAACGAGCCGAGCGGCTCGCGAGCCGATTGTGAGCGCTCGAGTCAAAGCTCGACTCGAGCTCGAGTTTGACCGAACTCGAGTCGAGCTCGAGCGGCTCGAGCATGAACTCGAGTCGAGCTCGAGCCCATATTTTGCCTTGTCGAGCGGCTCGTCGAGCAGCTCGAAATACATGTTAAATTACTAAAATACCCTTTTATATATATATGTTAACATAAGTCCTTATTGGTAATTTTACCTTTCTACTTAAAATTTTTCGAGCCGAACTCGACTCGAGCTCGAGCATTTTGATTTTGAGTCGAGCTCGAGCCGAGCTCAATCTATTGAAATTTTTTATCGAGTCGAGCTCGAGCCTAAAAAATTGAGCTCGACGAGCTCGAGCTCAAACTCGAGCAACTAAAAAAAAAAGTCAATCCTGCTCGATAAGGCCAATGCTCGACTCGGCTCGGCTCGTTTGCAGCCTTACTTGGACTACGAGCTTAGAGTTATGCCTAGCTGAGACGCAGGTCCCTAGGTTGCGAGCTCAACATTCTTTCTGGGTAGGATATAGACCCCTTAGCTACGAGCTGGGATTTCTTCTGGTACGGAAGTAGGCCACCAAACTACAAGGTCAAGGTTCTATCTCGCTTTGACGTAGGCCCCCGAGCTACAAGCTAGGAGTTCTGCCTGGCTGGGACATATGCCCCCAAGCTACGTGTTCGAAATTCTGCCTAGCTAGGACATAGGCCCTTGGGCTGCAAGCTCGGCGTTTTGTCTGGCTGGGACGTAGGCCCCTGAACTACGAGCTCAGAGTTTTACCTAGCTGGGACTAGGCCCCTGAACTGTGCTCGAAGTTCTTCCTAGCTATTTTTTTACGGTCTTCCAGAAGTTCTACCCATTTTGTTGCAATATCGATCGCGTAAACCTCGTCGACAAAGTTCTGGAAGACGTTGATGATCTATCCATCCACTCTGGTCACCTGTCCCTATAAGTATAAGATCAAAAATTTCAACAAATTAAACAACATAATCTATTATGTACATGAAGTGTACTAAAAAATAAAACAGAAACTTGAAAATGTTCAATCAAACCTGAAACTTAAATTATAAATATATTTTAATATATCATATTTTGACATTTATGTATATGCATATGTAAGAAATAAGTTCAGATAAATTTTATAAACTTATCAATCTCGCATTTATACATGAATCTAACACCTCGAGTGTACTCCAAAAAATGTCGATACTGTCGACAGTAATCGGGTCTCCAGAAGTATCTGCCGTCCTTAGCTCACAGGCACAAGAAAGTTGATGAGTGAATCTCAGATCACAGCAGCAGCTTGAGTAAACCTCATCGCTCAATTCTCGCATCCGCTGAAGCTCAATATTCAATAAATTCAGACAATGATGCGAGACCCGCAGTGCTAAGTACGCGAATGGGAGTCCCGTATAAGCCCTCTTAAGTCTTGAAGACTTTAGCGTGTACCTGATAATACATTACATAACACTAGACCCAATGGAATTCATAATTAATGCAGTAATAAAATAGTAAATATGTGTAGATTAAGAAATGTACCTGACTTGAATCGATTGAGACTCAATCTTCTTATCAATCTTCTCCCACACTTAAGTCACTGCTTCAACACAGCATGGGCATTATTCACCCTACACGAGGTTGTGTTACCAAAATGGGTTATCGAATTCGTCCACGCTTTGGCAAATTTTTCTGGTGTACTAACCATGTGTGCTCCACATATTGTAACACGTTCTGAAAACCTCACTTACCGAACATACAGTTCACCTACGACAGTGTTTTATTGATCCTCCGTACCTGTTTCGACAACCTTCTTCCACTTGCCGTGTGTGAACTTCTGAGCGAAGTCCTTATTTTTTCCAAGGAGTCGATAGACTTTGTTTTCTACATCCTTGTTGATGTGCCGCAGGAAATCCTCCGAATGAGAGTCATTATACCCAACTCCCTGTCAGTGACAATGACATTAGAATGTACATCAGACCCTATCAGATTTCTCAACTTCCCAATCATAGTTGTACTCGCTCTTGTCCTTTATAATTGCATATAATTAAGAAGTTCTTGTCGCACGGCGTTATCTTAACAATTTCCACCAACGACGTCTGGTACTTGTGCAAATGAGTGCAATAAGAGGAAACATAGAATAAAAAATTTACTCAAACATATTAATTAAGATTCATACTAATTTGTAGGGCTGCACAATCGGTCAAAACCAAATCGAACCGACCGAAAATTTGATTAATCGAATTTTCAGTTTGTCCAGTGTTAAAATCGACGGTTCGGTTCAGTTTCAAACCGAAAATTTATCAGTTTTTCGGTTCGGCTATCGGTTATCCGATAAAATAGAGAAACAACAAAAAAATTACAAATAACAATAGATACTATTTAATAATTTTATCAAAACAAACTAAAATGCATAAGAAAAAAAAAAGCAATTCATTTGAGCAGAATGAACAAATAACAAAGTATTGAGTTACGGTTACAAATGCTTAGTTTTGGTGCATTTGAGCAGAATGAACAAATAACAAAGGTAGTAAAACAAAGAAAAAAAAAGATTTTTACTTTTCAGAACTGTTTGTAGCCTTACATTGATTGTAGCGGATGTGCAATTTAGTGACTGTGAGACGATTATGTGACAGGTCGATGGAAATAGAAGATGAGTGATAAATTGGGCCTGCTTTGTGGTGGGTGGCCCGTTGAATCTTTGGGCTTGTGTGTTAATACCAATGGCAATGGATTGAACCTTTTTAACTTATGTAATATCGGTTTTTGGTTCGATTCGGTTAACCGGCATATTGTAACCAAACCGAACCGAAAACCAAAATATTGAAAAATTTAAAACCGACACCGAACTAATTTGTCAGTTTCAGTTTCGGCCGAAACTGAAAATTCGTTGTTGGTCGGTTTCGATCGGTTATCCACAATTTGTGCACCCCTACTAATATGTTACTTATAAAGTAACATACTTGTTGGTTCTGTATGTCAAATCTATACCGATGTACCAGTAATATGTCCGGAATAGACTGACTGCTTGAGGATGTGACATGAACAGATGTGTCAACGCATGTGTCTCTTCATGAACAACTATATAATTATATTATTGATCTCCAAAGCTGGTCCAAGGAATCAACCGAGTTCGAGTAACGAGTCTTTACTCTCGAAGCTATTTCTCCTCAATTGATCTCTATAGTTATACACATGTCGCCGAGTAGCGTTGTCTACCGGGTTTTTTTTTAATTGGACCGCAGGCAAAATTACTGCCGCAGTCATATCATGGACAATATCTTTAGATGAAGTGCTATGTCCGCTCATCTGTCGATGACCCTCATGATATACTGTCAATGCATGATTATGCATTCTCCTACGACCATCATTAATTGCATGGATTTCAGTTGTAGATCGTGCGACTTGTTGGACTGTTATTCGAAACGGGCATTTGCACGATTTAGGCTTTGAACATCTGGCAACAACTTGATATAATCTTCTGTACTGCCTCTGTAACATTCATCTCGCGAACCACTCAACACCTTTATCCTTCTTTCTTTTTTGTGTGAACAAAAGACCAACTCAAAACTATATATATAATTGTTATTTCTTTTGCCTATTTAATAGCTTCTTCATCACTAACGAATACCTCCTCTGTAATGAAAGCAGAACTTGAATCAATATCGTCTCCTCCAAAATCTTCGAATTCTACCTGCAATATATTCGATGCTAATAAGTTTACAAGATAATAAATTCTAATTTATAACATAATAATTTTTAAGTTCTAACATAATGATAATAAATTCTAATTTATAACTTAAAAATTTTACTAACATAATTTTTTTCATGAATAAAATTAACTAATTAAAAAATAATAATAATCTGGCCAGCCGGCCGGCCAAAAACACACCTCGTCATCGGACATTTTCTTGTCGAAAATCGCGTGGTTTCAAAGAATATATGATTTTTTGAGTTTTTTTTTTTTAATTGATAGGGGTCAAATGGTCAAGAGAGGCAGTACGTAGTAATAGGGGAGACCGTGATACCGTGATAGTAAACACCCTTTGAAAATGTGAATCGCTCTTCACCGCTCTTCTTATTACTACGCATCGCCTCCCTTGGACCATTTTGCACATCTCATTTTTTCAAAAATTTCAGAAAATTGTAAAATCCTCTGGACCAGACGATTTCCGACGAAAAAATGTCTTCGAGCAAGGTACATCTACGCTCGCCTTCTTCGGCCGTACAAACCATACGCGTCCAACAGCGACGGCCAGATGCGAAAACATAAAAAAAAATAAAAAAAAAATTAGAAACAAAAAAAAAATACTTTGCCGGCAAAGAATCCCTTGCCGAGGCCCCCGTGATGTCGTGGGATTTTTCCGGAATTTTTGGCGTTCAAGCTAGCAAAAAACTAAAGTGAAAGGTTGAGATATAGAGAGAGAGAGAGTGAAAGAGAAGAAATTAAAAAACTTAAAGGGTAAAATGGTAATTGAGATGGGCAGTACAATTACAAGGGCGGTGAATAGCAACATCCTTTAAAAATCAAAGCTTCATTGGGCACCTTCCACCGTGGCCCCCCACTGCCATGGACGTATATGTGCACACAACTGCTCTGATTCATGCCATATAACATCAATTATATCAAATAAAGTTATAGTATATCGTAATAATGTAATGGCGGTTTAGCCGTAAGCAACATGTGGGACCTATTTAATTTGAAGGTGATCATTATCATCATATTAAAAATTTCTTATCACAATTCACAACAGCCGACCAACCGGGAGTAGTGTAGTTATTAACATATACTAGTATTATATATGTTCATAGGAAAAAAACATAAGTATTATGTTATCTTCGATTGTACACAAATTAAATAAAAAATGGAGTGGCCATTGGAAAACTCTAGAGCAGGATTTTGAAATAAAAAAAAAAAAAAAACATATAAGTATTACTCTTTTTAAAGAAAACAATAAATTAGTAATACAATCAACTACAACGGTGGGACTCGAGTTTATGTTAGCGGGTTCAGTTCTTGGTTGGGTTTGTGAACAACTTCGATGATGTATGTATAAAACGAATTATCTACAAAATTAATTTTCAGCACAACGGATTTAAGATTAGATGTAAATGGTTACGATTTTAAATTTTTTGCAGACTCCGATACATCTATGGGACTGAATGAACTGTTGTAATAAATGTTACATGTAGAAAGAGAAAATAAATATTGTGGAACCCTTAGATAAAAAGATGTGTTTATTGTAAATGTCTCAATTCATTGAAAAGTGTAACCGAGCATTATGTTTGCTCGATTTTAAAATGTGAGATGAGAAGTGAGATGAAACTCAAGTTCATTATTCTTGTCTTAATGAAAGCATTAAGGCACCTCTCATGCATTCAATGAAGATAAATTTGAAGCACTATACATATAGTGCATGGGAGACATACGAGAACACATCAAGTGAAAGAAGAAAAGAAAGGAATACTTTATATAAATACTCTTTTTCATCTTCTACAAGTTAAAGAAAAATTAAGGGTTCTTGGCGACTGAGATTCTGATCAAGGTGAGTGTGTTAAATAGTACAGTCTTCACACTTTGAGCCGTCTTATCCTAGGAGAAAAGGCGTAGTACTCGTTGCACAGTATCAGAGCATCTGTTTCTTTAGGGCAAACAGATTTTCTGTTATTCGGCTATATGTGTTATATGACAATATATAGAACTGTCAGTTAAGTTATTTATTTTTATAATAAACTTATTTATTTCTAATAGAAATCTGGTTTCATATCACGTTCTTGTGGTTGATGTTTGTGTTTTCTATTTTCAAATTATTAATACGTATATGTGTTTCGTTCTTAATCCGCCTTATAACAATTTAATTTTTCCAACAATCTTGAAGAAACAAATTTTTTGATTAAAACGAGATTTTTTAAAAGTGTTATACGTATTTGTTTTACTATTTTTTTCGTTTCAATTTATCATTATGGCAAGTAGTTCTGGCACCATATCAGTTAATGCTATGTTGAATTCAAAAGTCGATTTATCCGGCTTATGGGACAAATTTTTGGGGCAATTTTTCAAACGTTGGCAACAACGAATGAAAAATTGGCTTACGATGAAAGGACTTTTGACGATAATTCAGGTGGCTAGGCCTGAACCAACTGATAATGATCCCAAAACAACTGAAATTGCTCAGTGGAACGAAAGAGATCAAATAGGTCGAGGAGCTATTTTGTCAGTTTTGTGAAATACGCTCTTTGATGTTTATTGTTCTGATTCGTACACTGCAAAGTCGTTATGGGATGAGTTGGACAAGAAATATAATACTGAAAAGCAAGGTCTCGAAAAGTATTCTGTTCTAAGTTCTTAAAATATCAGATGGCTGAAGGAAAGTCTGTATCTGAGCAGACACATGAATTGATCAACTTGGAACATTCTCTCGCTGATGTTGATATGAAACTTCCTGAAATATTTTTGGTTATGTCAATTATTGATAAATTTCCAAAATCTTGGGAAAGTTTTGGAATGTCGTTGAAGCATCAAAAAGGGAGATTGGTCTTGTATGATTTAATGATATCAATCAACATAGAAGAAGAACATCGAAAGGAAGTTCATAATGTGTCATTTGAACCTAAGGCTAATATGATAATGGGTAAAAGAAATATGAACTATGAAAATGTGAAAATGGTCAATAAAGACAAGGCTAAGGCTAAAAATAAGAAACCCAAAGCAAACAAACCATGTTGGAACTGTGGACAGGTTGGACATTAGATTAAAGATTGTCCGACGAAGAAAGCTAAGGTCAAACCTGGACCCGCTGAACAACCTGTGGCAAATATGATTGTTGGGGAACCTAGTAATGCTAGCGCTCCAGAGACAACTATTGACGGGTTTGTTTCTTTACAACATGTGCTTTTGAATGTCTATGAACCGTTTGATTGGTTAATAGATAGTGGAGCAAATGTGCACATTTGTGCTAATAAATTGCTTTTTGTGTCTTATCAGCCAATTAATGGAATATCCGTAGCGATGGGAAACTCAAGTACGGCCAAGGTGTTTGGGGTAGGATGCGTGGACTTGAAGTTTCCTTCAGGGCGCATTTTATCTCTGCAGAGGTACACCATGTCCCTACAATACGGAGAAATTTTATTAGTGGTTCTATGTTAGTCCAAGAAGGTTTCGAGCTTTCGTTTAAATTGAATAAAGTTGTAATTCAACATTATAATTTATTTATTGACGAGGGCTATTTGTCTGATGGTCTATTTAAAATTCATGTTGATTATGCTGGTTCTGGTAATAAATTTGATTTTGCAGATTCTGTTGTTATGAATGTTATAGAAAGTTCTTCTGTATGGCATAAGCGTTTTGGGCATTTAAATTATGATTCTATTAAGAGAATGATGAATCTTAATTTCCAAAACATGATGTTGAACGTAATCATAAATGTCAAGTATGTGCTGAAGCAAAGCAAGTAAGAAAGCCATATCACTCGATCGAAAGGTATTCTGAATTACTTGATTTAGTACACATGATATTTGTGATTTCAATGGTATTGTGACTAAAGACCTTAAAAGATACTTTATCACCTTTATAAATGATTATCGTAAGTATAGTTATGTTTTTTTAATTAAACATAAGGATGAAGCACTTGAGAAATTTATTATTTTTAAAAATGAAGCTGAAACACAAACTGGTAAGAAACTTAAAAGGTTAAGATCAGACAGAGACGGAGAATATGAATCTAACCTCGTTGGTGAATATTGTCGAAATTTTGGCATACTTTATGAAGAAACTCCTCCATATTCTTCTCAGTCTAATGGAGTTGCAGAGCGAAAAAACAGAACATTTACATATATGATCAATAGTCTTTTGTTGAATTCTAGATTGCCTAAATATATGTGGGGAGAAGCTTTAAATACGGCTTGCCATATTCTAAATAGAGTCCCTCTGAAACACAATGAAATAACTCCATTTGAATCATGGAAAGGTAAGAATCCTAGCTTAAAGTACTTTCGTGTGTGGGGTTGTCTTGCAAAAGTTCTAGTACCTGAGCACAAAAGGAAAAAGCTAGGACCTAAAACTATTGATGCGGTCTTTTTGGGATATGTGGAAACTAGTTATGCTCTTAGATTTTTGGTTGTTAAATCAGAAATTGTTGGCATAGATGTAAACACAATTGTTGAACTTCGTGATGCTACATTCTTTGAGGATGTTTTTCCTATGAAAACGGGAATACCCCAATGATGTCTTGGATGTGGCCCTTACATCATCATCAATTCCTGAACATGTGGAAAAGATGACAAATGTGGGGGGATAATCTAAGTAGTTCGAATTCTTTACAAACGGAATTGGATGAACTCAAACGGAGCAAACGACGGATTTTGGAAGTGATTTTATCACTTGCAATATCGAGGACGAGCCAATAACTTTCAAAGATGCTATGAATTCACCAGAAGCTAAGCATTGGAAAGTAGCTATCAAAAGTGAGATTGACTCTATTGTCTCTAATGGGACATGGGAGCTAGTTAACTACCTCTGGGGTGTAATACAATTGGTTGTAAATGGATTTTCAAAAAGAAACTTAAATCTGATGGAACCATTGATAAGTTTAAAGTCAGATTGGTTGCCAAAGGTTTTAAACAGAAAGAAGGAATAGATTACTTTGATACCTCTTCACATGTTGCTCGTTTAACTACTATCCGTGTGCTCATAGCCTTGGCTTATGTGTATAATCTCTGTATTCATCAGATGGATGTAGAAACTGCCTTTTTACATGGAGATCTTGATGAAGAAATATATATGGATTAGCCTGAGGGATGTATAGCTCCTGGTAACGAGCATAAAGTTTGCAAGCTTGTTAAATCTCTTTATGGTTTGAAACAAGCACCTAAACAATGGCATGAAAATTTTGATAAAACTATTTTATCATTTGGCTTTGTGATAAATGATAATGATAAGTGCATATACTTTAAGGTTAAAGGTGATAATTGTATAATCTTATGTCTTCACGTATATGATACTGTTAATAGGATCTGCTTATGAAATAATTGAAGAGACTAAATCATTTCTAAAGAGTAAGTTTGAAATGAAGGATATGGGAGAGGCAAATGTAATTCTTGGCCTTAAGTTGATTCGTTCAACTAAAGGTATAGCCATTTCTCAATCTCATTATGTTGAGAAAATAATTGAGAAATATGGTTATAATGATTGTAGAATTGTTAAAACTCCATATGATCCATTTGTGGCTCTTTTCATAAATGAAATTGGTGTTTCTATGGCTCAATTGAGATATTCTCAAATTATTAGAAGCTTGCAATATTTAGCTAATGGTACGAGACCAGATATTTCAATTTATGTGTCAAAGTTAGCTAGATATACAAGTTGTCCTAATAGAACTCACTGGGAAGCCTTGGATAGGGTACTTCGGTATCTTAAAGGTACAATATCATTGGCTATACACTATAGCAAATTCCCTGGGGTACTTGATGGATATAGTGATGCTAGCTGGATAGCTAAAAATTCCAGAACTAACGGATGTACAAGGTATGTGTTTACCTTGGGTGGGGGCGCTGTCTCCTGGAAGTTTACCAAACAGACTTTGGTAACACGGTCTACTTTTGAGGCTGAGTTATGTGCATTGGACACGACTGGAATGGAGTCAGAATGGTTGTATGGGTTGTTGATGCACTACCCATTGTAAGCAAGCCTTTACCTCCGATACCAGTGCATTGTGATAGTCAAACCACAATTGCAAAAATAAAAAGTCAAAAGTTCAATCAAAAAACAAACAGACACATCCAAGTTAGACTAATGTATATAAGGGAATTAGTGTCTGATAAGGTTATGGCCATTGACTTTGTTAATTCTAAAGACAACTTGGCTGATCCTTTGACTAAAGAACTTGATCTATCCTTAGTTCAAAAATCCAGGTTAGAGATGGGACTGAATAACCCATATGTGATGCATCTGCAGTAGCAACCCAACCTTCCAAGTAGAGATCCCACAATGAAGGTTCAATGTGGTATAAACAAGCTGTTGAATGTATCATTGTGCACCTAAAATTACAAGAATGATACTTCATATATAATAAAGTATGATGAGTTCTTTCCCTAGTATACCTGGAAGGTGTTGTTAACTGCAAGTATAGTAAGAGTTTATCTCTGAATGGGGTCGAGTTTTTTAAACAAGATGTAAGCAGTGCATCTTTGGAGATGCCCAACTAAAAAAAGTATAGTTGTTTGGCCGCGACTAGGGGAAAGGGTTATTTCTTGAAGATATTCATGAAACAGGATCGTGACATATGGCCTAATGTGTCAACCCTTAGATCAGAACATAGCCTATAAGTTGTTGTTACTAATGAACATCATTACACTCACGACATGAATTCAAAGCTTAGATCCATTCATTTCGGTGATGATAGAAGTTGGATAACATAGGTAGTGGTTCAAACCGGAAGGTACCATTACTGAAAGCAACTTATGATGACCCTGATAATCATTATCTAAGGATTTGTGGGGGATTGTTGTAATAAATGTTACATGTAGAAAGAGAAAATATATATTGTGGAATCCTTAGATAAAAGGATGTGTTTAATGTAAATGGATGTGCTTATTGTAAATGTCTCAATTCATTGAAAATCATAACCGAGAATTATGTTTGGTCGGTTTTGAAATATGAGATGAGAAGTGAGATGAAACTCAAGTTCATTACTCTTGTCTTAATGAAAGCATTAAAGCATCTCCCACGCATTCAATGAAGATGAATTTGAAGCACTATATATATAGTGCATGGGAGACATACGAGAACACATCAAGTGAAAAAAGAAAAGAAAGGAATACTTTATGTAAATACTCTTTTTCATCCTCTACAAGTTAAAGAAAAATTAAGGGTTCTTGGCGACTGAGATTCTGATTGAGGTGAGTGTGTTAGATAGTGCAGTCTTCACACTTTGAGCCGTCTTATCCTAGGAGAAAAGACGTAGTACTCGTTGCACAGTATCGGGGCGTCTGTTTCTTCAAGGCAAACAGATTTTCTGTCATTCGGCTATATGTGTTCTATGACAGTATATAGAACTGTCAGTTAAGTTATTTATTTTTATAATAAATTTATTTGTTTCTAATAGAAATCTGGTTTCATATCACGTTCATATGGTTGGTGTTTGTGGTTTCTCTTTCATATTATTAACACGTATATGCGTTGAAACTCGTTCTTAATCCGCCTTATAACAATTTAATTTTTCCAACACGAACTGACCTCATGACCTCAAAATTTTCGATGGTATATTCTTGGCACCAACCCTTATCTTCTTGGTGGGCGACGATCTTTGGCATCCTCCTCTCAAGAATTGACACGTTATGAATAGGAATAGCCCATTAGACTTATAATTTAATGTTATTTTCTTTATATAAAGATGTGGGACAACTCACAACTGATATTCTAACACGCCTCTCACTTGTGAGTCCTTAATAAGAAAGCTTAAGCCTTACTAAAAAAAAATCTCATAATGGAAAACGGGTGTGGTACCACCCAAGATTCTAACGCCCCTCACTTATGAGTCCTTAATAAGAAAACCCAAACTTTACTAGAAACAGGCTCTCGTAAGGGAAAACAGATGTGGTACCACGCACGTGAAGCGCACCATAAGTAGGAAAAGCCCAAGTGGAGTTTCATCCCAAAATCAATTAGTGAGAGAAGGAATAGTGCAACAATCTTATAAATTAGATATATTTTTTCTATATAAATGACATAACACAACTCACAAATAAATATTCAAATAAGAACGTACAACTAGCTTATAAAAAATATAAGGTATCATCCAACAACCTATAGTTTGTCACACCCCATTTGCCGCATTTATTATCTATGTTCTAGACTATACCGCTTTTGCTGCTGTATTATAAAGACCCCTATCGTCTATTATTTTATAAATAAATCAATGTTTTAAACCGCTTTCTGCAGCACTAACAACATAATAAAAATTATTTCGGAGCTTTATTGCTCTCAGTCCCAAAACTCCATCTCTAGAGAGAAAATGTCTTCAACCGGAGCCAGCTATGCCTCGGTTTTTGTGCAGCAAAAGCGCCTAAAGGAGCGGCTTATCAAGAGAGCCCAACTCGAGCGAGCCGCCTCGGTTGATACCAATAACGAAGCTCATGTGGAAAAACCGGCGGCTCCGGACACCGGCAAGACGGCTGGTCGGAACAAGAAAGTTCACCCGACCGGTTTTATAGGGTCAGTGTATTGATTCTTAATCAATACTCTAATAATAGGATTATTATAGGAGATGGAATTTGATAGTCTCCTTTCTTATTTTCCCTTTTAAGTTCGGACACGATTGTGTTCTTGGCTTGAGTAATATTGGCTTGTATGTTTGCAATTTTCTTTAATTTCTTGTTTTTTTTTTTTATTTTCTTTAATCTCCCTTTCTGTCTTTAGGACATATTACGGTCATGTTACGGAACTATTTCGTTGGAGTTCGTAAATGTTAGATCAACTATCCAAGACAGTTACATGATAATCTAACGGTTATAAATTTTGACAGAATGGTTCCGTAACGGAATTGTAGCACTTTCATAATTTGTGGGCCATGCATGCGCTATGGTATCGTATTAGTTATATTATCACTTGGTGCGTGGTCTTTAACTATATGGATGTCCCGTGTTTGGATAATGAGATTTCCATGTGCAGATATTTTAGTGGTGGGCCATGATGGATTGATGTTGGATTAGGATAGAATTTAATTTTGGAAGTATTTTTTTTTATAATTTAATTTTGGAAGTTATCAATCATGTTTTATTTTTAAATTAATATAATTTTGGAAGTTATCAATCATGCTCTGCAAAAATTATGACTTAGTTCGGCTATCAGCGGATAGTGGATAGCAGATTATATTAGTTGATTTGACCAGCGGATTGAATTAGCGGTTTTTAAATAAGTGTTTGGTAAATAACTGAAAGCTTATAGTTGTTTGACATTACAAAATGAGCAATAATGACATTTTATTATTTAGGGTGTATTCTTTTAATAATAATATATTAAAACATTTGATATTTTTTAGTTGGTAATTTATAAATATATTATTATTTTTAAAAATTTACTAACACTTGATGAAGAAGTTATGAATTTTATATTTTTCTAGATAAATTAATCATATGGGTGACATATTATTATTTATTAGCACCATAAACCAATGTAGATTGTAAAATAAATAATACAAATAAAAAGGTTCCAAGTAAATGATTTTTTGTGAATCATCTATCCCAAAAAGCTGCTCTAATGAGTTTTTTTCTAAATTAGAGTTTTGGGCCCAAAAGCTTATCAAATAAGTTATTTACCAAACATGCTCAATAGCAGATTTGACGGGTCAAACCTCTCAATTAAGTTCAATCCGCTAATTTATCTTCAATCCGCTATCTTTCAAACGGGGCCTATATGTAGTCATCGGATGATTTTTTTATGGAGTCATCTACCATTTAATGTCTTTTGGGAGAAACTGTCTCTATTTTATCTAATGGGCTATATTTTAAACAAGTTTTGAAAATATGGAACAATTAATATAGAACAATTAACATTAATTTTAGGGAAACGCTACAGTCTCGTTATGTAACCACTCTGTCGGGATTTGAACCGTTAGATCAGCTATCACTGACAGTTAAATGATGATCAAACGGAATGATTCCGTAACGGGACAGTAGTTTTAAACAATTTTTATTATGTGTTATATTGTATATTCAATTCCTGTCTTTTTTTTTTTCAACCAATTACTACATTGAAAATATAGAAGAATTAATATTAACACACAATTTCTCAATTTTCTTTCTCTATGTTTATAGGAAAGTCTCAAAATTGGTACCTAAAAATCTCCAAATTTGTTTGAAATTACCCAAATCTAGTCATCTCGCCTGAATGGAAACAAAAATCTTGTTGAAATATCCTTGTCATAGTTAATTCTTATTCATCTGATACGCAACTATTATTTCTTCTTCTGACTTTGTATTCTCAACATTTTGGTTTGCTTAATTGTTTAATATGGAAGATAACAATATAAATGAAAATGGATTTACTATATATCATTGAACTAAAAGTCGAGTTAGGCGCCCGCTTAAGCAGCGCTTAGAAGCTAGACGGCACCCAGGCACTCCAATTTTTGTCTAGGCGCTCGGCCGAGCCCAAACGATATAGGCGGTTGTGAAGTTAGTCACGCCTAGACAGAATAGACTGACTAGGCAATCTAGACGACGACCTAGACAGTTATAAGTTTTTTATTTTTTATTTTTTCAAAATATAATAAAAACAAATTTTGATTTTTATATATGAAATGTACTGTAATTATGAAATAAATATAATAATTACGTAAAACTAATACAATAATTATAAGTGTTTAGTATTTTTAAAAACTCCGTATTAAATTATACTAATTAATATGTTTTATAAAAATATAATTTGCAAGTTATGCATGATTGTAAATATAAATAAATTTATTAGTATTTTTCGACTCTACCTAGGCCCGAGTAATCTCCGCCAAGGCAATAGGCCTCGGCCCAATGCATTTGTTAGTATTTATTATGCATGAATCTCGTAGTCGAGTGGCTTCAAGATCTTGGATTTGGTATAGTGGCTAATGGTAAAGATAAATAGTGAATTGAAGTAGAGATTTTGTTAGATCCATTCGAAGCTTAGTGGAAAAGAATGGAGCGTTTAGATCCAGCACGTGCATAGGGAAGCTAATTTTACGGTTGACCATTTAGCGACGATAGCGGCCTCTTATCCATTAGGTCTTCAGCGACTTCCGTCACCACCCCAAGGTCTTATAGCATGGATTGATCACGATGTCCGTGGCGTGGCTCACCCATGTCGAGTTATAGGGTCGTAGTTATAAGGCATTTGGCCTCCTTCTTTGTACCAAAAAAAAAAA
>CACSLK010024540.1:13485535-13510978 GCA_902706635.1 Striga hermonthica | reverse complement strand
GGAAGTCATTCTTGGTGACCAACAACGAGCGTTGGGCGGAGCATACAAGGGAGTGGAATGAGTTCAAGAGGAACAACGAGGCGCACTGGACTGCCCACGATGCCCGATGGGACACTTAGGAGGCCCAGTGATACCAGCATCCGCCACCGCCACCACCGAACGCACAGTGACTTGTCACTGTGCTTTGTACGTTTTTCTTTCTTTTTCTCTTCTATTTTTGTATAGCTTCTTTGTTTTCGAGTCAGCTTATTATATGGTCAAACTTTCCTTCACTGCGAATCGACAATGAAGACATTGTCTGATTTTAAGTGTGGGGGAGTTTTACGTGCTTACGTGACTATGTGGTGGACCAGGTCTAGTTTTCTTTTTAGGTTTGTTTTTATTTCTTTCCTCTTGCTTGGTGGACCGGTCTAGTTTTTAGGATTTTATTTGTTTTGTTTTTCTGAGCTTGGACTTGGTGAATTGTAAGATTGATTAATGACTGTCAGTTGAATGGAGTGGTTGTGATGATGAGAATTGGTGGCATATCTTGATGAATGACTTGGTTATTTTGATTGACTTTATATACCTTGTGAGTTTTGAGCCATACTTGTTCTTGTGAGATGTTGGTTTGAAATTTATTCAGTCCGAGTTTGCCTTGAGTCTACTTTGAAATGAAGTGATTAGATTTGTGAAACGTGAAAATGATTGAGGCATTCCTTGTATTTTCTTCTCCTTCTCTTTTCTATGAATAACAGTCACTAGTCACCCCCTTTTAGTGTTATATGATTTTATTGTTAACCTAATGATGATGATATTGAGTTGTGGGTTGAGAATTGGAGGTGTTGGTTGATTGAACTGTGAATACGTTCATTTGATTTGATATAAAAAAAAAATGAAAAAGGGGAGCCAAGTGGATTATACTCCTAGCGCTCGGTCCACTAATTTAGCGGATACGAGCCATGAGTACGGGAAACCGGTCTAGGAGACTCGAGCAGAAAACTCGAAGGTTAAACCTAGATAAGATGTCCAAATGGTTCTCGCAAAAAAAATAAAAAAATAAAAAAATAAAAATAAAAAAATTGTTTGGGAAGTGTGTTGGTTTTGGAGTAGTAGGGAGGAACCGGTTGGTATTCGACAACCGAAAGAGTTCATAACTACGGTTTGGTGATGGAATTGAGTTGAATTTGTTTTTATCTGAGCCACTTAACCTATATTTATCCTACCCGATCCAAAGAGCCTACATTACATCCCTAAAAGTCCTCTTGATTCATTGTTTCACGAACTTGATTGTTTTAGAGTAAAATTTAGACAATAGGCAAACTTATGATTGATTTGATTGACGACCAACTTGAGCGTACCTATCTTATATTTTCAACATAACCGAGTGAGGCATATGATATATTTTCGCTCTTGAGAGTCTTTGTCTTTCAAGATAACCGAGTTACTAGTTGAGGTATGCACTGGTGATCATTGAAATTCTTCTCATTTGATTGATTGGTTTGAGATTAGTCTTGCTTGAACCGTGTCTTTGCTCATTTATTTGTTTTTCTTTTCTTTTCTTTGTTCGAGACGAACAAAGGTCTTAGTGTGGGGGAGTTGTTTGTCCCGTTTTTGTTGCTATTTTCGTTGCTATTTTGTGTGTTGTTTTCCCCCGTTCTAGGTCCTTTGTTAGGATTTTTCGGTCCTTTTTAGTCATTCTCGAGTTTTTAGTATTTTTCGTTGTGTTTAGCATTTTCGTTGCTTTTTCTTCTATTTTCTCTTGCTTTTGTGTGTGTTCGATGGTGGTGTTTTCAGGTTCCCAAGAGTTCGGCGTCGGTTTGTGAGATTGGAGCATTTGAGGATTGAGTTTTAGCTCGAGGAGGACCCGAGGGACGCTTGCCGAGAGCACTCGAGTCCAAGTCGACAAATTTTTGGAGCAGTCTAGGCCATAGCACCGCTATGGCCTGTTGAGAAAGCGGCGGTTTGCGGCATAGCAATGGGCTGCAGCTCGGCCATCTTCTCCCTTAGTGGCGGTTTGGGAAAAGCGCCGCTATGGCTTACTTTGTAACTGCTGCGGTTTTTTCGTGATTTCGAATTGGGGACGAATAAGTTCGAGCTTAGGGCTTTTGAAACTCATTCCAGACTGGGTTTTCTTCAGTTTTTCATCTCCAAAACATCTTTTTCACTTGATTTAGCTTGGATTGAAATTTGGAGCATAAAAACTCCTTTTCTAGCTTTGGATCTTGGGTTGCTCGTTGTTTTTCTCGACATTTGATTTGTTAATCATAAGCTTTACTTTCATTTTCTTTTGATTGAGATGGCTTTGATTATTGAATATTTTGATGTTGAATGCATGATGAGTAGCTAAATCCATTAGCTAGGGTTAGGGGAAGATCGTTCCGGTTCGATTTCGTTTATATGCATGATAATTGCTCAATCCTCTCGAGTTGTTCTTAGCTTAGGGTTTTGATGTTTGATCACCATCTTAATCTAATTAATTGATTTTATAACTGAAAAGAAAGAAATCGTTCAATCTAGGCTCGTTAGGAGTAAGCTTGTTCGTAATAGTATTGCTTATGTGTTGATTGTTTCAAGAATTACTCGTTTATGTCTATCCTCTTGTTACGAAGAGTTATTGAGGATAGATTTCTAGATGAGTAGTTTTGTGAGGCATTTAACTGAGCTTTTGATTACTCGTTAAGTGTATTGAGAACCGGAATTGATTGACCCCGATACCCTAGCTCCTTTATAATTATTTGAGTTTGAACTTGTGATTCCTAGTTCTGTCTAGTTTTTTCTAATTACATGTTTTTCAATTCGTAGTTGATAATATTAAACCAAACCAATCGAATTAGAGTGTTTAGGACTTCTTCATTATTTCGTGTGATTGAATATTCGTATAAAATAATCCGGCTAACCTTCCTCGTGATACGACCCGGTGTTGAATCTTTGGATTCTACTCCGATAAAAATATTTACAACATGAACCTAGCACGATGACCGACGCCGACGTGGTGTTGTTGAGGAAGTCGGCTCGGATTCCGCCTACGGTGAAGATGTTTGCCCCATACCCTGGGGAGAGGATTCATTCTCCTCCTCGCGGTTGTGTTGGGGTGTTCGCCGAGAGCATTAGGTCGGGATTGAGGTTTCCTCTTCCCAACATGATTACTGACTACCTTCGAGATTGGGGGATCGGTATAAGCCAGATCACGCCGAATAGTAGGAAGAAGATCTTCGGCCTTTTGGTTCTCAGCGTATAGAAAGGGTTGTCGTTCCCTTCTATTGATGAGTTTCGAAGCATCTTCTTTTTTAAACGGAGCCGAGAACGGGACGGTGTCCCACCCACCGGTTGTTTTTTCTGCTCAGCCAAAGCACAAGGCGAACTGAAGGTCGGCCAGTTGATACTAAAATCCCCGACATGTTACATGGCTTCCAGGATGAGTGGTTCTGGGTCGGTGGTGATTGGGAGTCAGCCGACTTCCTTTTGGAGTCAAAAATTGACGGGATGGCCGTCCCAACCGAGCTGTTTCTGCTTATAGTAAGTTTTCCATTCATAACCTACTTCACCTCCTCCTGACTGTTGGTCTTTTCTTTCACTAACAGGTCGGAACTTTTGGTCTTTGTAGTCCGAAGGAAGAAAGAACCTAAACTCACTGCCGAATTCGAGGAGAGGCTCAAGGATCTTGCGAAGGTCGACCCTTCCGATCGTAATTGGCAGAAGTTATTGAAAGAGACAGAATTGGCTAAGGCGGAACTCTCAGCATCACGCCCGTTTAAGACGTTCCCTCCTGGTAAGCTAGGTTTTTTGTTGTTGGTTTTGATGTTCGTTTTGACGTGACTTTCTCTGCGTGTGTTTTTTATGATTTTCCTTGGCGTGAATTTCCAATTTACTATCCCATCCTCAGTTTCTTCGGTTTCAAATCAATCGAGGACGCCCAACTCTTCCGGCGCAAAGTTCCCAATACCGACGTTCAACTCAAGTTCGCAAGAGAGATTGAGATGGGTCGCTTGAAGTTCTTACAAAATGTGAAGAGCGCCGCCACTAGCCGAGGTGTGACGGCTGCGGGTTCTGACGCCAAGCCAGTGCCCCTAGCAGAGGAGCCGGGGCTAGTCCAGACCTCGGGGCCCAGCCCGACTGCCGACCAGGTTCAAGGAACCGAGTTGATCGTGAAGTCTCCTGTCCACACCGGTCTCGAGGAGAAGAAGATGACCGAGGCCCCTCAAGATGTTCATATCCTCGTGTCTAGTGCCGAGGAGACTGAGGAGTAAAAGAAGGCTGCCGAGAAGGCCTTTGCCCGCAAGAAGCGCAAGTCCAAGAAAAAACCCGAGGGTGAGTCGCATGTGGCCGAGGAACGTCGGTCCAAGATGAGGCACGATGCCGTTTTGACTCTGAGAGAAAAAAATGCTACAGTGCACCATGACAAGAGCTCTACATACCTGCCCATTGATGAGGAAAGGGTTCTCAACCTCAACCTGCCTTCTGGGGTTTCCGAGTGGTTTACCGACTTCCACTCTGTAGCTTATCCCGAGATCCCGAACAAATACCATCAGCCCCCACATATGATTGGGGCGGCTCAAGTCCCCTTAATGGCTTGGGACCTGATCGGAAGCGATGTTGTGGTCGATGTCGGATGTTCAGAAGTTTAGCTACGCAAAGGCTTGTCTAGGGAGGGCCCTGGTGAGCCTGACGTCTGTGGAAGACGTTTTTTGTTCGAACGCCACCGAGCTCGAGGAGAAGAAGGACAATGTGGTCTACCGTGATGTTCAGATTTCGTCCTTGCAATCGGAGAAGGCTGATCTTGAGGTGGCAATGAACGAGAAGTCTGACCAGCTGGCCGTGGTGCAGGCCGAGATTGCGGCCTTGATGGTGGACAAGAAACGCTTGGAGGACGAGGTGTACAAACTTTCCAGCCAGGCCGCCGTGTCCGAGAACAAGGCCAGAGACACCCATGAGAAACTCTTGAAGGAGCGGTAGGACCATCAGAAGACCCGGCAGGACCGAGCTGTGAAAGAGTCCGAGTTGATCCGAATGAAGGAGGTCCATGCCTCCGAGATTGCCAAGCTCGAGTAAGAAAAGGCCGATTATGGGACACTTATGCGCAATCGAGGGGTCGAGGCTGGCAAGGAACTCGGGAAGGAGGAGTTCAAGGGTTCTGAGGAGATGGAACGTGACATCGAGCTGAATACCTGTCTAAACCTCCGGTGGGTCGTCGACCATCTCGACTCTGGCCTATACAGCTCGGGTGACTTCAAGCTCATCCTGCTCGCGAAAATCGAGAGACTTGGTTTCGACACTTCGATCTCAGAGATGCGCATTCCGGCCGATGACGATGAGAGACACTACGTCGAATGCGTTCTGAATGAATTTGATCCCAATGTGACGGCCTTGGCCCTTCCTCTGTTGGACCGAGATAGGCGTGCCGCGCTTCAAAGGGCCTTCATGGACATGGTCCTTGATTGGTCGGAAAAAGTGTGTGTTTTATATATTTACTACTGTATTTTTATATGCTAAACTTTATCGCACTTATATATTTTTTGACTTATTTATTTATTAGACGGATTCATGTGCTATGATATTTTTATAATTTAATTTTAGGATATTGGAGGATTTTAATTGGTGGCGTGAAACCAAACGAGAACCTAGTAGGCCAATACGGAGAGCCCTATACCAACCCAATTTGTGCCCAAACTAATCAAGGAGTTAAAGGCCCAATAAAATAATTAAGCCTATCTAAGCTATTAACTTAGTTGAAGAATTGGACATTCAGTCATGAGCCCATACGCAGCATATATACATATATTTTGGGAGACTTTCGCATACAAGAGAAAAAGGGAGAGAGCCGCCACATATACGGATCAGAGAAGAAAAGAGAAGTGCACGCAGATAGAAGCGAGAGAGCCAGAGGAAACGCGGAGGGAGACCGCACCGCACAAGAAAGAGGATAATTCTATTCTCTTTCTTTTGTTTTTATTTATTATGATAGCTTAGTTTTATTTCTAGTTCCGGGGATGTCGAACCCTACGACTTGACGATGTTTGATTGATTTATTTGGTTGATGATTTTAATATCTTTTTGGAATTGCTTGTGTTATTTTGAATAATTAACCATGATGTGTTAAATCTTGTTTAGATTGATCACCTAGACCTTTACATATCTACACCTAAATTAGACCTTCAATCCGTAATTGTTGATGTGTTTAATTCGCAAGTGGTATCCGGAAGATGGTAACTACCGGGGATAACACGGCCTATTTAAGTGAATGAACGTGGTTGAGTTCACTACTTAGTCTAGCCTATTTTTCTAATTCGTAAAGCGACTGATTGTATTAAATTTAAGAAGTGTTTTCTAGACTGTACAAGAAGTCAGATCTAATCGTAGAGCGTCTCGCGGTTAGATTAAAAATAAAGAAAAATTCGGGTAACAGACCGTGTCGTTACCTAAGGCTAGTAATTTCATAAGATAGGGAGATTTGATACCAAAGTTGATTAGATGAGTCAGTCGAGGGTGTAGACGGAACCGTGAACTAGAAATTTCTCTTATTTATTTTATTTTTATTTTTATTTCGTTTGTTTAGATTTTATTTATTTAATTAGGATCTTAGTTTTAATCCAACTTACCCCTTTTATCGTTTTTTTACAAATTCAATTAATAAAAAAATTCACAATTTGATTCACACTCCCATGTGGGTTCGACCCTTGCTCACCGCTACTACTAGTTAGTAGAAGTTAGTTAAGGAAAATATAAATATTAATTTTGCCGCGTTGCGACGCACGGTAAAATTTTGGCGTCGTTGTCGGGGAGTGGTGTTATTAAATTGTGATTTTTGAGTACTAATTGATTTTTTTTAGGATTTTATTTTTATCATCCTTTACCCCCCTTTTCCTTGTTTCTTTTTGTTTTTTGCATAATACTGGGCGACACCATACTCTGCTGGACTGAACAGTTCGCCCCCATACTCGCGAGAATAAATTGACTTTGGGCAATTTTAGCGAGCTTGGCCCAACTTTTTCGAGATGGCAGCCTATCATCACGATTATTATTCCCATTGTGCACCTTACCAATATGAGAGGGAGATACGAGGCCCGTGGATTGGAGATCGAGACATAAGAGGGCCTAATGGTTGGCGAAGGGACGAGCAAGACTACTTCTATCCCAATGAGTATGTATACGGTGTGAAAGGGAACTCGAATTCTTTTCATGGGTACTCTGAGCCACCAATTGCGCAAGATCCTAGCCCATCGCTCGAGAATATAATAGAGGCATTCAGGTTAATCACGTTGAAATTTCGACAAGAGTTCTGCGAGCCCGTTGTTGAGAAAGATCCTTGTCCGTCACTTGAGGATATGGTGAAGGAGTTGACGACTAACACCTTTAACTTTCAGCAATGTGTTGAGGCGGGTCTCAAGAGCCAAGAACTAAGCATAAGGAATTTACAAGGCCGAATGGGCCAATTGGCGGAACAAATGGACCGACTAGTGTGTCGGCTTGAAACGATTCCAATGAGTTTAAACGTCATCTGTTTGTTGCAGAGAGGACCTCGAGGAACTTAAAGAGTGCGCAAACGAGCCGGAATTTGAGAAAACCACGAATATCGAGAAGAATGAGAGCGAAAAAGAGAACCAATCTGCAGAATATGGGGCTGAGCAGCAGAATACGGGGTTACCCCATAATCGACCTGCTGGAGCCAAAAAGCGTACCGTTCTTCTCGCTCTTGTATCGATAGAAGCTGAACCTTGTTTTATATCTTCAAATATGAAGTGGGTACTGAGCAAAGATGCACTGAAGCATGTCTTGAGCCTTAATATCCAGCCTCTTGAGACGATCGAGCGAAATGAAAGGTGTGAGTGGGAGTTTAATGAGATGATGACCGTGATAGAGCATGAGTTGCTACACATTCTTGAAGAATTAGCGTCATGGAGGAAAGATTCGGTGAAGCACCCACACAGAGGATAGGGGATGATGTCAAGCATGACATTGTGAGATTTGTGGCTCCCTTGAGGCCACCTTGGAAGCCGCCATGGATCATGTGATGAGAAGGAGCAATAAGTCGGGCCGACGACAATAAAAAGAGGCGCTTGTTGGGAGGCAACCCAATTGTGCGCATGGTTCGGCGACTTCCTCTGTATTTACTAAGGTGAACTCGTTTGTTTTATATCTATTTATTGTGTTTATTTGAGTGTTGATGATATATGCAAACTCTAAGTTTGGGGAGGTGGTTTCTTGGTGAGCTTTCATGATTATTATGTGATTATATTTTTTGCCCCTTAGAATTTGAGTTCTTAGTTTGAGTTGCGTGATATTTGCTTTTATGTGAGTGTGAGACTGCATGTACGTAGAATTTTGCGATGATGACATGAGAGTCGGTTCAAATTTATTGTGCTAGTTTAAATGGCTTGAGTTAATTTTATTTGGTTAAATTCTTAAGGTGCTTTTATTTTGGGGATAAAGACGTGATGGTTGATATTTTTGTGATTCATTTGTGGTGAGTTGGTTTTGAGGCGATTTGTATTGTTGAGATGTGCTTGTGATTGCTTTAATCAATGTTGACTACGTTTGGGAACTTGAAGTTGAAAGTTGGGGTTTCTATTTCTCATAGTCGAGAAAAAAGAATAATAAGGATAGAGGAATAATTGGTGGAGTCGAAAAGCCGTTGGCATAAAAAAAAAAGAAAAAAAAAGTCATGGGCTGCAACAGCTACCAATCCGTGGGGGCTCTAGTGTATAAATCCAATAATTCTTGTATCAAGACAATCACGAAAGGCTAAAACCCACGGGTTGTGACGGAGCTGCCGTTCCCTACTTAGAAGAAAAAAAGAGAGAATAAAAAAAAAAGAAAGAAAAAAAGAAGAAAAAAAAAATAGAGAATGAGACATTTAGACTTCGGTTAGAAACGGAAGGAAATTAGACTTGTTAGCAAAGAGAGGAGTGTCATTAGTTGCATTAATCGGTGCATTCGTTATAAAGATTGACAAACTGTGGTGGTCACTTGAATTGATACTTGATGTGTTTGAGTTTCTAAAATAGATTCGTCTTGAGTACAGATAAATTAATTTGAGTTGTTTGAACTATGCACTTATGTGAGAATTGTGAGACCCTGAGTAAAGTTCCACGTACTTGTTTTCTTATCCATCTACGTGCTTATAGTTTTAAGTTGCTTGAGGACAAACAACAGTTTAAGTTTGGAGAGATTTGATTGGTCGGATAAAGTGTGTGTTTATATATATTTACTAGTGTATTTTTATATGCTAAACTTTATCGAACTTATATATTTTTTGACTTATTTATTTATTAGACAGATTAATGTGCTATGATATTTTTATGATTTAATTTTAGGATATTGGAGGATTTTAATTGGTGGCGTGAAACCGAACGAGAACCGAGTAGGCCAATACGGAGAGCCCTATACCAGCCCAATTTGTGCCCATACCAATCAAGGAGTTAAAGGCCCAATAAAATAATTAAGCCTATCTAAGCTATTAACTTAGTTGAAGAATTGGACATTCAGTCATGAGCCCATACGCAGCATATATACATTTATTTTGGGAGACTTTCGCATACAAGAGAAAAAGGGAGAGAGCCGCCACATATACGGATTAGAGAAGAAAAGAGAAGCGCACACATATAGAAGCGAGAAAGCCCGAGGAAACGCGGAGGGAGACCGCACCACACACGAAAGAGGATAATTCTATTCTCTTTCTTTTGTTTTTATTTATTATGATAGCTTAGTTTTATTTCTAGTTCCGGGGATGTCGAACCCTGATGTTTGATTGATTTATTTGGTTGATGATTTTAATATCTTTTTGGAATTGCTTGTGTTATTTTGAATAATTAACCATGATGTGTTTAGTCTTGTTTAGATTGATCACCTAGACTAGGCTTTATATATCTACACCTGAATTAGACCTTCAATCCGTAATTGTTGATGTGTTTAATTCGCAAGAGGTATCCGGAAGATGGTAATTACCCGGGATAACACGACCTATTTAAGTGAACGAACGCGGTTGAGTTCACTACTTAGTGTAGCCTATTTTCCTAATTCGTAAAGCGGCTGATTATATTAAATCTAAGAAGCGTTTTCTAGACTGTACAAGAAGTCAGGTCTAATCGTAGAGCGTCTCGCGGTTAGATTAAAAATAAGAAAAAATTCGGGTAACAGACCGTGTCATTACCTAAGGCTAATAATTTCATAAGATAGCGAGATTTGATACCAAAGTTGATTAGATGAGTCAGTCGAGGGTGTAGACGGAACCGTGAACTAGAAATTTCTCTTATTTATTTTATTTTTATTTTTATTTCGTTTGTTTAGATTTTATTTATTTAATTAGGATCTTAGTTTTAATCCAATTCCCCTCTTTTATCGTTTTTTTATAAATTCAATTAATACAAAAATTCACAATTTGATCACACTCTCTGTGGGTTCGACCCTTGTTCCCCGCTACTACTAGTTAGTAGAAGTTAGTTAAGGAAAATATAAATATTAATTTTGCCGCGTTGCGACGCGCGGCCAGTCCTTGAAGGGGAGAAAGAAAGGAGGGAGGAGCTCGGCCTCAAGTTCATCGACACTCTTGCCGACATCACCATCGAGCATTTCAGGGTCTTGACCCCGACTGAGATTAAGAAGAAGGTAGTGGAGTATGCCGATAGGATGACCACCGCCGCGCTCGAGGGTAATTCCGAAGCAACTGCTTCTGCGACCGAGCTGGTGACCGTAGCTGAATCGGCCGATCCCGAGGCTGTGAAAATCCGAATCGATCCCCAAGCTTTGGACGCCGCGATCTATGCTAAGTTGAGTGGGAGGGTCAGGGATACTTCTGCGGACGCAAACGACGAGGCCGCATAAGAAGTTGAGGAGGATCCGGGAGAGGCGATGAAAGACGCCGAGAAGGTGGATACCGACCTCGAGAATCCCGAGGAGGCCGCCGATAAGTCTGACGAACAGTTTTAACCGTGTTTTCTTTTGTTTTCCCGTTTGTTTGTTTTCGTTTTGCGCGGATCATTATGCTTGCGCGCTTGCTTTGGTTTGTGGTTTGTTTCTTTCCGGACGGGGATCATTGAGTTGACGCGTCCTTATGTTTTTATTTTATCGGTGACATTGTAAGGATTCTCCCCCGGGTTTTCAGTCAATGAAGTTATGCTTTTCAAATTTTCGCTTTCAATTTTTCTTTATTGACAAAGCATTCTTAAATTATACCTTTGAGTCTTTGAAGAGGATTTCAGTCGTAAAACATAAGCACGTTCCGACCTCTCCAGTTTGGATAAGTAAACTAGACAGTCGTTTCGTTCAACATCAACTATTGAACACGACACGTTTAAACATTTTTCGTAAAGCAAGAAAGATATTTCAAGAACACAACACTTCGTAAAAAATTACTGTCATTCACAAGGGAAGTTTTTCAGAGGAGATTTTTCACTTTACAAAGACTTTCTCGAGTACAAAAAACTTGTTGAAAAAAAACTATGCGAGGGTTTTTGCCTTACATGATAAATTTTCCGCTACTTGAGCCTTTTGAAATTTGCAATTTCGCACGGGGAGGCTCCTTTAACAAGTCCAACTCGTGGCGCAACGGCCGATTTTTGCAGAACGTCGGCCTGAAGACCGACTTGTGGCGCGAAGGCCATTTTTTTCAGAACGTCGGTATGGAGACCGACTACTGGCGCTAAGGCTAGTTTTTGCAGAACATCGGCGCGGAGACCGACTAGTGGCGCGAAGGCCTTTTTTGCAGAACGTCGGTGCGGAGACCGACTAGTGGCGCGAAGGCCGGTTTTTGCAGAACGTCAGCGCGGAGACCGACTATTGGCGCGAAGGCCGGTTTTTGCAGAACTTCGGCGCGAAGACCGACTAGTGGCGCGAAGGTCGGTTTTTACAGAACGTCGGTGCGGTGACCGACTAGTGGCGCGAAGGCCAGTTTTGCAGAACGTCGGTGCGGTGACCGACTAGTGGCGCGAAGGCCAGTTTTTGCAGAACGTCGGCGCGAAGACTGACTAGTGGCGCGAAGGCCGATTTTTGCAAAACGTCGGTGCGGTGACCAACTAGTGGTGCGAAGGCCGGTTTTTCCAGAACGTCCGTGCGGAGACCGACTAGTGGCGCGAAGGCCGACTTGGTGTCATTGGTAGTACTTTTTGAGGTATACTGCATTCCATGGGTATCGCTGGGGTGTGCTGTCCAGATCATCCAGCCGGTAGGCCCCATGGGGCAGCACTTGACTTATTTTGAAGGGTCCTTCCCACTTCGGTTTTAGGGGACCGGGATTGGGTCCTGTCACTCTTTTTAGGACCAAGTCGCCAACTCGGTAGATTTTGGGTTTGAGCTTAGAGTTGACATATCACTCGCTTCTCTGTTTGTAGGCCGTGTTTTGGAGCTCGGCTTGCGTTCGTAACTCTTCAACCAAGTCGAGGTTCATACGTAAGTTATCGTCGTTTTGATATTTTGTAAAATTTTCTACTCAATAGGTCGGTGAGCGGAGTTCCACGGGGACCATGGCTTCCGATCCATATGCCAAAGAAAAAGGGGTTTCTCCGATCGACGACCTCGGGGATGTATGATACGCCCACAGGACACCTGGCAACTCCTCTGGTCTGGCCCCTTTCGCTTCCTCAAGTCGTATTTTGAGACCGTTCTTAATCAACTTATTCACCGCTTCAACTTGGCCATTCGACTGGGGATGATACGGAGTCGAGAAATAGTGTTTGATGCCGTAAGGTGCACATAATTCTTCCAATTTTTTCCTTTGAACTGCCTCTCGTTGTCGATGACGATTGAATTGGGCACGCCGAAATGGCATATTACCGATTTCCAGAGGAAGTCAATCATTTTCTGCTCGGTTCTGCTTCCGCACATTTAGTGAAGTAGTCTACTGCCACAACGGCAACCTTCACTCCTCCCTTTCCGGTCGGCAATGGTCCTATCCGATCGATCCCCCATTTGGCGAACGGCCTAGGGCTCACAATCGATTTGAGAGGTTCTGGCACAAGGTTCATGTTCGGCGTGAATATCTGACATTTGTTGCACTTCCTCACCCAGTGGGCGGCGTCCCGCCTGAGTGTCGGCCAATAGTATGTTTTCCATATATACAACTTATAATTAATTTCTCATTCACCTTAAAATAGTTTTGAGAATTTTATAAGTCTTCCACTTACAAAAAATAGAACCGTAAAACGGTACAAAGTCAAATTTTCTTACACTTGCCACTGAGGTCGAGAATCGAGTGATGTAGAAGTCCAAAATCGAAAAACCTACCAACAACGTCAAAAACCAAATGACCCATGAGTGAGAAAATCGAATGACCTTTCACTGAGGTAAAAAACCGAATGACCTGTCACTGAGGTCGAAAACCGAATGACCTGACGCCACATTCAGGTCGTCACTGAGGTCGAAAACCGAATGACCTGACGCCACATTCAGGTCGAACCTTTATTCCTATAGTAGATTCCTTTGCTCCTCACTTTGTAATGCTGACCTTCCTTTGATATGTCTTGACATGCTTATATAGACTTTCATTATACATTGATAGATTTTCTCGACCTCTCCCCAAAGTCTTGAATTTGAAAATTTGAACTCACGTCTGCTGTTTTTCGATCACAATGTTCTGTATTTTGCACTTTACCCGGGCTCTTTCAACTCGGACGACCTCCGTACCTGCATGAACTCAACCCGGGTGTCGAGCCTCCGATACCTAAGTCAACACTTGCCAGAGAAAGAGTGCAATATGAGAGTATAATTGTGAATGTAGAGAAAATGTATTTTTTGGGCTACCTTAGGCCCTTTTATAAGTACCTTAGTGTCCAAGTTTGATTTGAGCAATACCAGCCCAGCCCTGTCCAGCTATATCCAAACTCGGTCTAGACCTGTCCAGGAGTCTCGGCGAGCCCACGACGAGTCCTAACCATCCGACTAACCAATCGGAGGCCCGAGATAGTGCGACGAGCAACCGGAGACGCGATGACGAGATCTAGTTCAACAACCCAACGGATTGTGAGGTTCAAACAATCTCTAATAACGAAAATCAGAAACGTCTCATAGTCGGCAAAAAGTTTACGTAAATCATAATCTAACTATAAATTCAACTGTGTTAGAATTTATTTTTAATAGATTCAAAAATGTACGTCGACAACATTTCTCATAGAACACAACTCGGTCTAAGTCGTTATCTCCCCCACGTAGTAGTTCCTTTTTTGTTGTTGGAGATGGTTTTCTTTGTTATTATTTGGTTAGTTGGTTACTTGGTTGTAATCGTTCATTTGAGTTTAAACATCTTTGTAAGTTGTCATTATAAAAAAATAATAATAATTAAAAAAAGAAAAAACCTAATGAGTATTGAAGCCCGTCCGGTGTGTGAGACTAGCGCGATAACGGACGACTACACCACTCAGACGTGACGGTGGGAAATCTTATTTGACCACTTTACCTTATAAAAACATAAAATCTGAAGTTCGTGTCCATTGATTTTTCCCCTAGTTTATCAGTTATCTCATCTTTTCCAAACCCTACCACACTGTGGTATCCATGGCGAAAACCAGACCTAGAAAGCGACGCCTCGTCAAAAAATACGCCGCCAATTCACCGCCCAAAGTCGAGAAGAAACCCACGAAGAAGAAGGTGAAGAAGAAGAAGGCCAAGCTCCCCAAACCCGGATCCCCTTTCTCCGACTCCGAATCCGACCCGCAGACCCAGATCCAAACCCTCCTCGAACCCTTTTCCAAGGACCAGCTTGTCACCCTCGTCACCGACCTCTCCCTCTCCAGCGCCTCCCTTTTCTCCCTCATCAAATCCGCCGCCGATGAGGACGTCTCCCACCGCAAAATCTTCATCCACGGCCTCGGCTGGGACGCCACGCGCGACCTCGTGATGTCCGTTTTCGGCCCTTACGGCGACATCGAGGAACTCAACGTCGTGAACGATCGGGCCACCGGGAAGTGCAAGGGCTACGCCTTCATCACCTTCAGGACCCGAAAATCCGCCAGAAAATTGCTAAAAAATCCCAAGGTTCAGGTAGGGAACCGCGTGACCTCCTGCCAGCTGGCGGCTGAGGGTCCCGCTGCTCCTGGGGTTGTGTCTCAGCAGCATTTCCCCTCCTCTGATTATCCGCAGCGCAAAATATACGTGAATAATGTGCCCCCAAACACAAACGCTGACCGGCTGAGGGCTTTCTTTGAGCAGTTTGGAGAGATTGAGAACGGGCCCAAGGGTTTCGACCCAACGACAGGTAGATTTAAGGGCTACGCCATCTTTGTGTACAAGACTGTGGAGGGGGCCAAGAAAGTTCTGGAGGATCCCCTCAAGGTGTTTGATGGGTGCCAGCTAGAGTGCCGGAAGGCCGCCGAGGGGAAAGGCAAAGTGGCTGGGGGTGCCGCCTCGATTACGACAGCTCTGCAGCCAGTGCAGCCGCAGATGCTGGCTGCAGTGGCAGCAGCACAGCAGGCTCAGGCCCAAACGATGCCCTTTTTGGGACAACAGATGGGGCTCGTGAACCCATATGGTGGCGGGATGATTTCAAGCCCGAACATGGGTGGATTAATGGGAGGGTATTATGGGATTATGGGCGGTCAGGTTCAGGGCTTGGGCTTGGGTTCATATGGCGTTCCGGGTTCTTATGGTGTTTCGGCTGGTGCAGAAGGCGGGTCGAGTGGGGCGTTGCTTCAAAATATGCAGTATTTGTACCCCAGTGGGATGGGTGGGCAGACCTCTTCATACTTGGCTAAGGCACCCAAGACTAATGAAGGTTATTCGCCTATATGGTATGATTGTTGTTCTTGCTTTATATCTTACAAAGAAGATGTTTGCGTGTTTGTGTGACTGTCGTTTACATATGGTTCTTACAAACATGTGCAGTTTTTGTGTCAAATATGTATGCTGTTTGCATTTGTTGTTTGATTGTCTGTCTACTAAATTGGTAACTCTATTTGGAAGAGGGTTTTATGGCTTCATTGCATCACTATTTTTTGTTTGTTGTGATGAAGCATGCATGATGGAAACATATCCAACAAAAAACCTGTATATATGATAACAAAGTCAATGTACTTAAGAGGATCTACGAAGTTATTTGGATGAATAGGAAAAGCATATTGCAGAACGTGAGCTCATAGTTGAAGATGTGAAGTCATTGTTTTGGTTGCAGTATATAGATGGTGAAAAGTAATTGTATTAGGTATGGTGGTAAGTGGAGGTTTTCTATAAACGGATGAGTTTTTGCTTTAGGTTTCATGTGGAATTGGCTGTCCTGATTGTTCGGCCAGTGTTTGATCAGAAAAGTTGTTAACCGGATTACTTGGAACATCGCCAAGCTTATATGTTTTATTTCAGCACTAGTCAATTTAGTTATAGTAAATTTGTATTTCGTTATTAAAATATTATATCTTTGAATTGGTGTTAGATGTTATTACTGTAAGGCCTTTGACCATTTTCAGTTATTCTTGCAGAGGCTGAAAAAAGAGATGGATGAACAACATTGAGAATGGTGAAATTTCTTAAAAGGCTTGGTTGAAAATATCACTTTACTGTTATTCCTTTTGCTTTGTTTTCTTTCTCTTAGGCTTTCTTTTTATTTGTTTTGTTATTTGGCCAACCGTCAAAGAACATGTCGTGGACATTTCATCTTATGACTATAACTTTAATGACATTTTTCTATGGATATCTTTAATATTTATATTTCACTTCATAGTTTGTTCTCTCATTATTCATTGTTTAAGTTTGATTTTGATTTGATGATAGCTATGTAGTCATTTTCCTTGTTTTACTCTGTTTCAACTTTAATTTTTAATTTTTCTCCTGTCTATTTCTTTCATGATGTTGTGCGAATAACTTTATAATTTTTTGCATTGAAATGTTATGCGATTTATGGTTTCGATCATGTTATTTTCTGTGTTTCCAGATTTTTTGTTTATATATTTGTCTACAGTCTAGTTTGTTATCTTGTGTGACTGACGGCATAGAATTGTAAGTTTCTATATTTTTTAATGGCATGTACTGTCTCATTTTGAGTTTCTGGTCTAGTTTGTTACATTTTGTGACTGACGGCACAGAATTTTAAATTTCTATATTTTTAATGGCGTGTACTGTCTCATTTTGAGGTTTTGGCCTAGGTGGCTATTTTGATGAAGTTGTGCTACCATTACTGATGGCATTTGTGCTTTCAGGGCCTTTCAATATGTGTGCGTGTTTGTATTCACTTTTAAGATTCTTGGTTTCCACTCTAATTGATGCCGCATTGGCTGCTTGATACTTGCATTTAGTACTTTTAATGTATTTAGTGGTGTTTTCTATTTATTTTAAATGAAAAATTCTCTGAGAAAATTATTATATTGTATGATGCATATAGCCAACATTTTTGAGCCATTTACAAGCTTTTGATAAACTTGAAACTGTTGAAGCACTGCGAGACTTGGGCATATCTAAGGTTTGCAAAGTCAGTAAAGCTTCTGGTAGCTTTTTTTGTTAGCATCTCTGCTATTTCCTTATTTTGACGGCCGTTGTATTCACCTTATCTAGTGTCATTTCAGGTTGAAGCAAGTAATAATAATGTATTTATATTATTTATTCAATTTGATTTGCATTTTGCGGTTTCTTTATTCATTAGAAGGATACTTCTCAATTCTCTTATTATTGATTTTTAGTCCAGTTTTTGTTCTGGTGTTTCTGCATCTTGTTGTTTTGTTTGCTATAGAATTTTCACCTATTGATGGTACTTCAAATCCAGGTGGAGTTCACTTCTTTGTCTTATAATCCTTTTTCTGTTGATATTGGATGAGTTTCTTCACATGTTTCTTTATTTATTTTCATATATATATATATATATATATATATATATATATGGATTTGAAGAACCTACATATGGGATGGTTCTCCGTGTGTCTTTATTATTCATTGTTCACAATTTCGTACTTCTGGTTTCTTGTTTCTCAACTCCTTCAAATTTTGGTTGAGGTGTTGGCAAGTTTGCCCGTTTGTTGTGCTTTATATTTTGGACAATTTTTTCTTTGATTTATGCAATAATATTGGCTGTTGATCTTGGGGCAATCTCAGCTTGGTGTTCGAAGAATAGTATAAGCTTGATGTTCGAAGATATTTTCTTTTTCTTTATTTTTTTAAAAAATTATATCTCCATTTCTTTGTTTGCTCAATCAAATCTGAGAGTAAATCTCCAGTTTGAATGTTTGAATTTCTCCGGAGTTATCTCGTGCCTGAACTGCCAGTCGCTTTTAGGATGATGGAGAGAATATCAGGCAATCATCAGTTCCCCACAAAGTAAGACTCAGGGTTGTTTATATTGAACATACATTAAATTTTTATGCTTTATTACATGTGAGCTAATTGTCATATCTCAATAGAAAATAGAATTCGAGAATTGGATTTTCTAACCGAAACGGGTTTCTGCAGCCACCTTCCGTACACATGTTGCTGGTGTCGGTCCGTGGTACTACGGTGTATTAATGAATTGCTTCTTGAACTGGATTAAGGCGTTATTTGCCTGTGATTGAGTTAATAATAGGCTTCTGCTGATAACATCATAAACCTCACACTATCAAATTTTAATAGTCGAGAGTACTAAAGTTGTGTGTAGGACATTGTATATTTGTTTCCATTGTCAATGATAGAGGTGCATTGATTGCTGATACAAGTCCAATGCGTTTTGAAGCAAGCAACACTAATTTTTCTAGGATTAACGTGTAGTTTGCATATTACTCATTTAATTTTAATTTTTCTGTCCTTTAAAAGTGCCAGTTTTGTTATGAAATCATCCATAATTATTAACAAATGATGTATCGACACGTGTTTAATAATAAATACACATTGAATATATGCAAATAAATAAAGTGATGGATGGCTCCATAAGGGAATCATCCGATTGTGACCACTAACTGTGACTTTTCATAGTTTTTAAACCTGGAATTGACCAGGATAGTTCTCTGGGTCTGTGGGTGGTTTAACTGTCGGGTTATCGAGTCAATTGTTGAACTATATAATTAACTTTAAAATTTTTTAAGTTATATGTAGTATTTTGTCATATAAATAAATGCAATAATAGTAACAAAATTAAATGTTTTGTATATAAGTTATTGTAACAAAATCAAAGTGTTAATCATATTTTATCTCATAATAAATATTTTCCATATAAATATATATTGAAGTTAAGGAGTCAGCTGAGCCACAAAGGTCGCAATAAGTCGCGACAAAGACTAGCATCGCCAATCCCATCAATATATATAGTTTGAGTCAACCAAGTAGACCGGAGGGTCAATACCTTGCGATTGGGTCAAGGTTGGGTTGACCAATTTTTGACTGAATCCATTGTTATCCGATCAAAATAGTCCACTCGAACAGGTTTTGGCTCGACTGAATCCCAGGTCAACCCATCAAGCCAGTCCGAGTTAAAAAAACTATGATGCTTTCTACCAATTCACTCATAAATGGGCATTTGAAATTTAAACACTATTCACTTGGGGATTAGACTACTATTGAACAAATACTATTCATATTTCATACTAGCACGGCACAGTTTTATGATTTGTTGGCACAACAAAATCCAAACCTGATAGAAATTTTAGCATCTCTCAACACTACAGAAAAGCAAATTGTGAGTTCTACAACATTCATTCATTAAAGGAACAACTTAAAACACAAAAAGTAACCTCGAATAAAAATCCTAGAAAACCTCGTGCGTCCAAGGCATTAGCGCAATTATTCATCGAAATACTCCTCAGTTAGTTTTCACTTCTTCCTTTTCTTGGGAGGTTGAATGGCTTCTTCTTCCTCATCCTCTTCCTCCTCGTCATCATCATCCTCATCTTCCCCACCATCATCGTCGTCGTCATCGTCGTCATCATCATCATCATCTTCATCGTCATCATTGACATCATCATCTTCATCATCATCATTATCGTCATCATCTTCATCCTCGTTCGGCTCCTCTTGTTCGTCATCCTCAGGTTCACCGTTTTCCTCACCAAGCCCATTTTTGGTATCACTCTTGTTCCCTTCAGTAGGGCTGACATCATCACCATCATCATCGTCGTCGTCGTCATCATCATTGTTTGTCTCGGCATCCACTGGCTTGGAAGTATGAGAAGGAGCTTGTTGGTCCCCTCTTGACTTGGGTTGGTTGGTTAGTAGCATCAGCTCCTAAGGTTCAATTTGTAAGTTCTATATATAATTTCAGGGTTTTGGAAAAATAATTTAATGTTTTTTGTTAAGTAAAGATATTTTTAAATTAATTAAATTTAATATTTATTTTGACTGATTTGTTTTCCTATTCTTTTACAAAAGCTATTTTAGTTTGAAAATTCAAATTATATACTGTCATTTTCCAATTTTTGGTAAATAAATAAACATAATTTTTTGTGTAGAACATGTTGCACAGGTACACTGACCAAAGATAAATAAAAATATAATGTTGTTACAAAAGTTCTATATAGAGCCATCAGATGATTTTCTTGTGAAACTATCCATCAGTCAATGAATTGACACATGTTCAAAGTGTATTTATTGCACGACACATATCAATACGATATTTGTGAATACGTGTGGACGACTCCATAAAAGTCGTGCTATCCGATGACTCCATAGCAAACTTGTGGATGGTTTTAAAATAAAATATTTTAATAAATAAAAAAAAACCCATATTTTTATACTTTATTTTAATTTTTATACAAAAATGTAAAGAATATAACTAAAAGAAAACAAAGTAATAATTTCATATTTGTAATAAAAAAAGTAAAATAACCTGAGTGAGGCAGATGAGTTGAGCGTTGACCAGAGCCGAGACTGCCAAAGCCACTACAGCGGCTTCTCCACTGCTCATCAACAGGAAGCGCTTAACCATAGTTGGATTAATCGAACCGTAGTTAGTCTCCATTAACATATTATATTGCTACCTGTCTCCAAATTCACCCACACCACCATTAGATCTACTAATATATATCTTCTAAAAAAAACCCAAAAAATAAAAAAAAAAAAAATTAAAAAAAATGAACTAAAGACATAAAATCGACTTTTATTTTTCAAAAGAAAAAAAAATGAATAAATAAAAAATTCAGAACAATATAAACATTACTCCAACTCAAATAACAAAAATATTTTATTGTATTTTTATAAATAAAAATGAAATTGAATATATATATAAACACATAAATACTTACAGATTAGCAGAACAGCAGATCTGAGGCTGAAGCTGAAGAGACTTGAGACTCGTGAAGGAGACGAGAGGAAGCTTTCAATCTGGGCCGTCGGATGAAAAGCAGATGGAACTATAGAGATTGCAAGATGTATGTAATTAATTTCTCTTGTCTTGTGAAGGGGAAAAAGAGGAGAAGAAAATAGTAGTGAGGTGGGAGAGAGAGAGAGTAGGTAGCGTTGAGTGAGGGGCTGACCGTAATCTGAATGAGAGCGGGCAGCCCGGGCAGCGTTTGGATGAAGCGAAATTAAAAGAGAGGTGGGTGGTGATGATATCCGTTATCGCTGACCGTTGATTTGTTGGGCAATAGTATGCGGACAAGTGTTCTCTCCCATTAAAGTCAGAAGCCAATTATTACTATTAAATTATTACTTTTTTTTTGGTATAAAGGAAGGAGACAAAAGGCTAAAATCGTTAAACAATTATACTCCGCGGGTACGCAATGCCAACGAGGTTATGCTGTAGCCACGGTTTAACTGCGGGTCGGTGGATCTGGGAGTCGTTGATAACTGCTCGGACATCGGTGAGCTAGAGTCGCCAAACAGTCGGCCGCAAAGTTGGCTTCCCGATAACAATGAGTCACACTTACCACCCAACCTCGTCCAATGAGCTCCCTTATTGCTCGAACCAGGCTGCCATGGATGCGTAGATTGTCCATCGAACTCCCCGTTGCAATAGACACCATGCTCATACTGTCAACTTCCACGAGGACCTTACAATAGCCCAACTCCTAAGCTAACAATAAACCGTGAAAGAGGCCCCATAACTCCGTTCCGGTGATGGAGCAATACCCAATATTCATCACAAACCCTCCAAGCCAACGTCCACTGGCATCGCGAGCCAATCCCCCAGCAGACGCCATCCTGCTCGAAGTCAAAAGTGAGCCATCCGTGTTGATTTTGATAGTTCCCATCTTAGGAGCAGTCCATCGTATGAAATGGACTCCCCGACCCGCACCGAGCCGCCAAGATGGTGCTCAACAGATCTTGTGAGTTGGATCCCATGAACAAAGGACCGAACATCCCGAATTTTATTGGACACGATGAACTCCTTGACTGAGAAAATCTTGTCATTTCTTCCTTTCAATATCTGCTAAACCGTAACACCAGAAATCGTCTCCCACGCAACGACGCTAATGGAGAGCCCATTTTGTAGGTTCTGAACTATCCAATCTCGTAATGGCATCGAGAAAAACGCAGAGTGGTGCTTAGTAGGGATCAAGGTCATCCAAATTTGCTTGGCTCCCACACAGTCACGAAGGCAATGTAAGGTTGATTCCGCAAATTGCTCACATAAGGGACATAAGGTTGAACCTGTAATGTGTCATCGGTGTCTTTCCACATTCGTTAACAGCTTCTCTTGGACAACAAGCCAGAGAAATTGTCGAACCCTCTGCGGTCCAGTCCATTTCCAGATAGCTCTCCATCCGGCCCGATCTCTCATCGGGGTGTAAGGGAAAAGTGACGCGTAAGAATATTTGGTAGTGAAGAGTCCATTCTACGAGAAACCCCAATACATGGTGTCAGGCCTGGCCAGCCCCGACGGCGGCAAAGTAGCAGCGAGACGAAGCAAAGAGCTGGCCGACACGAGGTGGCTAAAGAGGTGCCATTTCCAGCGACCCGCTTCATCGAAATAATACCACACCTTCATTTATTATTTTGTAAAAACAAAAAAATAAATGAAATTTGGGCTTTTTTTTGTATTGACTATTGACAAAAAAAAAATATTAAAAATATTTAAGATGAATTATAACTTTAATTAAATAAAAATAAAAGATAGAATTATAACTTCTTCAAAAGATGAATTATAACTTTAAATAAATAAAAAAGTATTTAAGAAAAACACACACATATGAATACAAAATTTATATTAAAATATTATTTGTTATACATTTTAAAACTTTTTGTTGTTATATGGTTTTTAACAACGTATTGTATTAATGTAAAATATGTGAGTTAAGTGTATAACATTCAAATGGACAAAATATAGAAAGTTGATTTTTGGTGAACTGAGTTGGGTTTTCTTGTGTATTTTTATGTAGCAAATGTTCAGGATCCGATCCTTGTACAAGAAGTAAATTTAACTATTTATAGCAACTTATCGGGACTCGTATTTCGAGGCGTGTACGGCCGCATTTAATGCAAAATATCTTTAAAGGGCGGTTTATGGCAGTTGGGCCCACAATGGTACACAATGGCGCCACGTTGGTTCAACTCACCTGCTTTGGATTTTGGAATCTCGGTAGTCGGTGTGCCTTGTTATCACGTTGGTCGAAGGAAGTAATCTCGATCATCTGTCAAGATCGGTTCTCTCTTGGTGAGTGAACCGAAGTCCACACCGAGTAGCCATAAGTTGTGCGTATTTGAACTCTTAAACTTGTTCTTCTTTTTAATTAGATGAATCATAACTGGGACCAGGTCGGTAGTCAACACCCTTCTTTAAAGACTATTAGTAATATTAGACTATCTTCAACTGTGCACAACACAGTCGGCCCACTGTAATCGTATAACATTTTACCAGTTATCAGTGTCATGTAAATGTCATATAAATGAGTGTATAAATTATTTATTTATAAAATTCATGTAGTTTATGTAGTTAAAAATACACACACTAAAAGAAATTTATCAAAGCAATCATGTATCTATTAAATAATAACATTGTGATAACTTTAGGCGATAATCTAAAAGAATTTAGTACAACAACATGGTAAACCTACGGTATCATTGCATGAAGCTACCCATAAATATTATTCATGTTCGAGCTGTACTTATAGATTATGCTAATACAAAAAGGTCTTATATCATAAGTTCATAACAAAATCAATAACATGCACAAGGAACATAAAACCAAATCTTTCCAAAGTTGAAATTATGTTCTTACAACAATCTTCAAGTATTTTTTAAGTATATTTCATATTAATAGAGTTGAAAAATAGAATATTAAGATGAACATATTTAATTGAACGGTAATAGAGTTCCATCCCCACAACTCCATATATAACGTTGATTCAGTCACCAAACCAAACACAAAAGCAACAAAAATACCTCGCTCAAAACATTCAACCAAATGTTTGAAATACAATGGATTAAACATTACTTCATAGTTCAAGTCTTCAAGTCTTAATCTCCTAGTACTCACTTTTGGTTCTATGAAAATAAAATAGTTTCAACAAACATGATAATATTCTTAGTTTATTTTCAACAAATCAGAACAAAAAATTTAAATGAACGTGCAAAATTGACGAAGAATGCAATATACCAATAATAATTGGATTTCCATAATAATTAATATAAGACATAAATAATCAAATTAATTGTTTTTTTTTTTAATGAAAATAGATTGTAAATTTGAAAATATGGAATTTTGCAACTTGAAAGATTTATCTCAAAGTACATAAATGTAAATAATCAGTCACTACTACAAATAAATTGCATAACGTTGTAACAAACTTACAGAATCTAAATGACACTCGACAACCCTGGTGTTGTAGTTAGTCGTATCAGTAACTGCTTTTTGGCAGCAGTGTTAAAACTCTTGAGGGAGAGCTTTGCCGCTCTTATGGTCCTACCCGGCTCGTTCCGGATTAGTCGGTTCCCATGTGGATCCAGAAACCGGAAGGTCCATGTACCAAAAAAAAAAATAACTGCTTTTTGTGACTCAACCAATAAAAAAAATAACTGCTTTTTGTGACTCAACCAATAAGTATGCAATAACAAATGAACCACCTAAAAAAAGCCAAAATGGTTTGACTGTAGACTGTAAAGGATTTGAAAATACCTTTTTCTTACAAAATTTAAAATATAAAATAACTATTCAGCTACTAAAGAATTTATTTTTCCATTGTTACATACAACAGTTATGAAAACATGAAAATAGACTCATCAACAAACAGGTGGGCAAACTTATATTGTTCAGGTAAGCTTGATGTTTGTAGTATTTTTGGGCATGTGGTAACCGAGCTACCCGACTCGGGTCGTTCTCAAAGGAAGGCTCTTCGGAGCTTCGTTCACTACCTAGTCGTCAAAGTCACACAACCAAAAAGGTCCTAAACATGCTAATCGCTTGATTTGAGGGTTGATTTAAGCTAAGCTAATCTATAAAATTGAAATCGAAAACAAGTAAAGCACGCAAGAAGATTAGAGAAATCAAGGGGGAAAGAGAAATTTTGGTTCACTGGAGTCATCATTATCAAAAGCACGCAAAAATCCAACCATTGCCATGTTCGCTAAAAACCCTAGGAAGTCAAATCAAACTCTAGCATGAATCGAGCAAGAATTCAACTCCTATCACACTAGTCAAACATTCATGATCCAAAG
>CACSLK010024540.1:13412917-13429830 GCA_902706635.1 Striga hermonthica | reverse complement strand
ATGATGGACAAATCAGGTCCATAAAGTACAAAGGTAATGCCACAAAATAAACTAGAGGACAAAACACATGCAGAGGTGCATGTGAGCTATAATTTCTGAGTTGTCACTGTGCATGGGCCCCTGCAGCTTGTTGAGCTGGTGTGCAGCTGTCCACGTCGGCATGGTGAGTCATCATATTGACTTTCATCCCCCCTCAAGCCAAACGAGGCCTTAGAGAAAACTTTGAGACTGTTTTAGTGTCGAGAGAAGAGTTGATATGAGAGAGAGTTTAGTAAAAGATGTCATCTAGAGCTGTCAATTTGGCCCGCCCCGTCCCGCAAAAAGGGCGTGTTGGGTAGGGATTGTTTAGGCCCGCTAGGGAACGGGCTTAAACGGGCCAGCTGCGTTGGCCGCAGGCCAGGGCAGGGCGGGCCAGCGGGCTGACTCGCCTATTAAAAAGAAATAAATAAATATATGTTATATATAATATAATATATTAATATTAGATTCAGTAATTAAATGATAAGAAAATTAGAAAATTAGAAATTAGAATTAGAATGGAACTAGATTCGGTTCTCATCGGCGCTCATCATATTTTCGAACCTAACCATATCCTCCCTCATGTCGTCTCACCCTTTCAACCTCCACACACTGCTAGACCGGCGACTCAGCCTCTCCCATGCGGTTCTCCGACTACCGCCCACGCCTCCGCCTCTGCCTCCAGCCTCGGTCTCCGGCGTCAGTCTCCAAGACCACATCCAGCCTCCGTGTCCAGCCTCGACTCCAACTCCACCGACGGCCTCTGCCTCAAGACTCCCTGCGGGCCTCCGCCTCTAGACTCTTCCGCCAGCCTTCTCCTCCACCTCCAGCCTCCGTTGGCCTCCGTTGGCCTCCGTCATTTTTTTTTTGTTTAGTTTGTAATCTTTGGATGCATGATGCATATGTTATATATATATATAGATAAAGAACTGGGTTGCGGCCCAACCAACCCACATTAGCTTATTGGGCTGGCTGCAGGTAGCGAGTTACTAAGAAACAAACAAAAAAAAGGCGAGCCTGGCCCGCGGCCTGTGGCGGGGGCGCGTTGGGCCGGCTTTTCATAGGCCCACCAAGATGGCGTGCAACGGGTCGGCCTGCCCTCGGCCCGTGTTGACAGCTCTGATGTCAACAACTTGCTCGGAAGTAGGAATATGATAGATATGAATGAGGTTTCTTGAAACCATATCCTTTATAAAATGAAGGTCCAGTTCCACATGTTTAGTCCTTGCATGTTGAATAGGATATGAGGCAAGAGCAATAGCACTAATATTGTCAACCCAAACTTTTGGAATTCCTTAAGAGTGTAAGGATAACTCTTTCATGAGATTGGTGAGCCAAATCAACTCTGCCACAACATTTGATAGGCTCTGGTATTCTGCCTCGGTACTTGACCGAGAAACAAAACTTTGTTTTTTCGAGCTCCATGATACACGGTTGTCACCATAGTTGACACATGATCCTCCAACTGATTTTCTGTCATCAATGTCAGCTGCCCATTCAGAGTCTGAAAAGGCAGTGAGGCTCAAGTTATTGCCTTTGGTGAAGAAAAGCCCACCATCAACACTTCTTACAAGGTTCTCAAAATCCTCTTAAGAGTTTTCCAATGAGGAGTGTGAGGATGACATATGAACTGACTGATTTTATTAACACTGAAGGACATTTTTGGCCTTGTGATGGTCACATATCGCAAGGCACCAACCAAACTCCTATATAAAATATCATTAAGATCAGAGGGTGTACCATCTATTTTTGAGAGGTGTTGAGAGGTCACCATAGGAGTAGGAATTCCTTTAGCATTTGCTATACCAGCTCTTTTAAGAAGGTCCTTGATTTCTTGGTGGAGAAGAATTCCCTCAGAAGTTATGAGAAATTGTATCCCCAAGAAAAGTCTAACATCACTTAAATCCATCAATGAGAAGATGTCTTTGAGCTGTAGAATGAATTGTGCAATCTGTCTCTGATCACGTCCTATGATTAAGATATCATCTACATAGATTAGTGGATTTATTGCATGAGAGTCTGTGACTTTAAAGAACAATGAAGTATCTGCCTTAGACTTTTTGAAACCAAGATCATGAAGAATTGTGCCTATCTTGGTAAACCAGGCTCTTGAAGCCTGTTTTAGCCCATATATGGCCTTAGGGAGTTTACAAACCATTTCTGCACCTTCAACACTATGTTTGAAACCAACTGGCTGTTACATATAAATATCCTCTTGTAAATCCCCGTAGAGGAAAGCATTATTGATATCCAAGTGTGATATGCCAACCTTTTTTAATAATTGCAATGAGGATGCATGAGTCTGATAGTAGTAGGTTTAACCAATGGGCTAAAAGTCTCTGAAAAGTCAAAACCAACCTTTTATGTGTAGCCTTGAGCTACTAATGTAGCTTTATGTCTAGCTATTAAGACATCTGAGTGCCTTTTTATCTTGAAAACCTACTTACTTCCAACCACATATTTGCTGTGAGGAGTTGGAACTAGAGTCCGGGTCTAATTATTCAAAAGAGCTTCATACTCATTCTTCATGACTGCTCTCTAAACATCTGAAGTTAATACCTCTTTGATTGATTTTGGGTTCTGTTTCAAGTTCAACTGAAAACACCTTAGGCTTAGAATGACCAGTTCTTGATCTGGTCATCATGTGATGTTTATTAGTGATGGACAAAGGATTTGGATCTTCTTATCATTTTGATTGATAGGTAAATCAATGATCATTGGGATAGTGCTATAAGATGAAGTAGATTGAGATATGCCATGATCACTGTGTCTTAGAGTCAATGAAGGGACTGATTTGGGATGCTGTTGCTGCCTAGAATTTGAGCTTCAAGTTCCTGAGTAGGGGCATTGGACAAGGGTGGATCTTGTATAGCTTGCTTAATAATCACATAGGTCGTAGCATAGGGGCCTGAAAAGGTTGTGGATGCACTTGAGACTGATCTTTAATCTCCTATTTCTGGTACGGAAAAACATTCTCATAAAAAACAACATGCCTTGAAATCATCACCTTACCACTAGGAAGCAGAATTTTATAGCCTTTATATTAACCACTGTAGCCAAGAAAAACACCACTAACTGATATGAATTGCAACTTATGCTTGTTTTGAGGTCTAATGTAGGGTTAACATAGACATCCAAAAGCTTTCATATCACTGTAGTATGGTTTATGTTTCAAAAGAGATTCCATGGGAGTTTTGTAAGATATCACTTTGTTAGGAAGTCTGTTGATGATAAAGGAAGATGTGCAAAATGCATCACCCTTAATTGGCAAATTTGAATGTGCAAGGAGTGACAAACCCATCTCCACAATATGCTTGTGCTTTCTTTCTGCCACCCTATTTTGTTGGGGTGTGTAGGGACATGAGATTCTGTGATGAATGTCTTGCTCATGAAAAAAATTAGTAAGAGCTTTATATTTAGTTCCTCTATCTATTTGCAATGCCTTAATATTGCAGTTAAGTTGTTTCCAAAAAAATCTTTGAAGTGCAAGAATACCCCATAAACCTCATCTTTTGTTTTCAGTAGATAAATCCAAGTAAATAGGCTATAATGATCAACAAAGCGGATATAGTAATAGTAACCAATGGAAGATTTCAAAGGGGCAGGATCCCATAGGTCTGAATGAACCAACTCAAGTGGTCTAGTACATATAGTTTGAGAATCACAAAAATGAAGCCTATGACTTTTAGCAAGCATACATGAAGAACATAAAGATGAGCTGTCTTCATCTGAAAGTGAAAAGTTAAAGGCTTTCATGACTCTTTCTACTACATCATGACTAGAGTGACCTAATCTAAGATGCCATAGATTTGAGTTGGCCTTCTTATTGGAAACAATAGAACAAACTTGAGCTCTAGTGTTTGGCTAGTCTGAGAAGTGTTGGAATTTCTTGATGGAATTTGATGCAGGCTTGGTGGCTTAAAGGTTGAAATAATATAAACCATTTTGAACAGTTCCTCTAAGAAGAGTCTCGGGTTGTTTAATCCTTCACAAGGCAATAAGAAGGGTGAAATCAAGAAAACATTATTATCTGAGGCAAAACTTGAAACACTAGAAGATTCATAGTTATGGAAGGCACATGTAAAAGATTTTTGAGCATGAAGATTCTATTCTAAAGGTAGATTTCAGTGTTGAATTACCTATGTGACTGATATTGACCTCAGAACCATTCCCCATCAGCAATATGTTGTTTCATCTTTACTCAGATCCCATATTCATGTTGACCAGATCATTTGTGACATGTGTGGTAGCACCTGAGTCTGGAACCATACTGATTCATTTCTATATTTTGATGAGGCACAAGAGTTAGTGATATGAGGTAAGTTGCCCAAGTGAGACATATTCAAGGAGGGATTCTTTGTCCACCAAAGTTCTGTTGATTTGGTTGTGGAGAGATGTTGGCAGGAAAAGTGTTATCATTCATATACCAGCATTTATCAGCTGAGTGTCCATCTTTATAGCATATTTGGCAGGTGACTCTATTTCTATTAAACCTTCCACCTCTTCCTATATAGCCACGACCATTTCTTCCTTCTCTTGACTGATTTGAATCTCTGAAGACTTTAAAGTTTCCTTTCATAGGATTAGGTCCATTGTTGTTGCTCCCAGGAGTTTTGGAGTTCATTTGAACTGCATTTATGGACATTTGAGATCCATCTGAGTTTATATTGTTACTGAAAGATGTGTTTGCCTCTAACCTTGCCTCATAGAAGAGAAGTAGAGCATGAAGTTCACTGAGGGAGTAGGGCTCAAGCCTAGAAGTCACATTCACCATAACTGAGTCATATTCATTTCCTAGACCATAGAGTATATGAAGGACTTGATCTTTTTCACTAATTTTATAACCTACAGATGCTAGAGTGTCATAACAAGATTAAGGCAATCCCTTATAGACATTTTTTTTTCCTCAGAGATTGCAACATGAACTTATACTGCATAATCTTAGCTTGAGTCTGAGTAGAGAAATAATTCTCAAGAACTACCCTAATCTCTTTTGCAGTGTTTAAGCCCACAATTATAATAAGAATACCTTCTATTAGAGATGAAAGGATCCATGATGCTAGAATCTGGTCTTGTCTCTACCATAGAACATAATCTGGATTTGCTTCCTCTGAGGTTCCAACGAGATGCATTTGGAGGGGCTCTACTATCTCTTTTGATGAAGGACTCAAGACCATAGCCTTTAATGGCTGTAAGAGCTTGTCGCTTCAAAATAAAGAAGTTACTTTCATCTAGTTTTAGTAAGCTGACTTTGTGGATAAATAATTTGATTTGCAGGTTGGCTATTTGTGTTTCGATTTTCTGCCATTGTGAAGATTTCTTTGGACAAAAAATAAATGAAAGAAAAAGGGAATCAGAGACAAGTGTTATCCTGCTCTAATACCATGAAAGGAAATGGTGAAACAACAAAAACTAAAATAGACATCTCCATTAATGATGTAGTGTTCATAATGAAAATGATATGATCACACTTTTTCATAAACCCTAGTCTAGGTTACAAATACCTTTTATAGTAACCGAACAAGGCTAACATACGACTTCGATTTAATGCAGTACATGATGGATAAATAAGGTCCATACAGTACAAAGGTAATGCCACAAAATAAACTAGAGGGCAAAACACTTGCAGAGGTGCATGTGAGCTATAATTTCTGAGCTCATTGTGTATGGGCCTGTGCAGCTTGTTGAGCTGGTGTGCAACAGTCCACCTCGACATGGTGAGTCAACATGTTGACTTTCATAGATAGTATTAATATGAATACTATATCCATGAGTTAGAAGAATTAGTATGATTTGACAAAACCTCGAGACACAAAAACTTAAAATAATTAGAATTAAAAATGTCAATGGTTGTATGATATACGTGTGTCACACAACAAAATGATGAAATTACAACGCAAAATTTCAATACAAATTTATGTTAATAGAATTCCAACGGAAATTCCAACAAAAATGGTCCATTGGAATGAGTTTCCATTGGAATTTTCGTTGGATTTTGACGATTCCAACGGTAGATTTTTCAATGGAGGTGGAAATAAAAATTTCAACAGAAATTTCTACTATAGAAAACCGTTGGAAAAATAGCCATTGGAATCATCAAATTTCATCTAAAATTCTAATGGAAAAGTTATTCCAACGCAATATTTTCGTTGGAATTTCTGTTGGAATCATTCCAACAGAAGCTATAATTTGAAAGAGATGGTAATAATATTAGAGTCAAATCTTCATAGCTAATTATGACGTCCAAATTCAACAAACCTACAACCAATTGTTTGAATACACTGATGTGATCATTCTCGATGTGTCATGCCAGTACCCAAATCAGAACGACTGCTTCCTACGTGGAGATTATATTTTGGCTTTTTTTTTTTCTTCAGAAAATTGTCCTCTAAAACCTTCCACAAGGTGTGACCAAAATTCTCATTCTTGAATGTGTACTTCTACTCTATGAACAAACATGAATAGATTGTTCCACATGCGAAGCAAACGATATTCTTCCATTCCTTCTCGTCAACGTTGTCTGACTTCTATTCTTCACAGGAAACCGTCACCTTGTTGAAAGAGATAATCTAACACCTCGTCATGCCACATGTCGAAATGATCAGTACCACCAAAAGTCTCCACCGAGAGTCTACGTTCGCCATCATCAACCTGCCTGAACTAAATGAAAAAAGATGATATGCCTTTGGTGATCTTGACCATCTCGAACTCGAACGTAGTACTCACCCCACCAAATGACATATGTTGAACCTTTCGCTCTGATATTACTTATTGGGGTATCACGATAATGGCGGCGAACAAAAATACTCACACAATGAATATTGACGAGCACTACTACAAAACGAAGTAATTCAACATAAATAAATATGAAAAGTAAATGATGAGAAATGAAAGGACACATCAAATTGATAATGGATTTCTACCAATACTGCCCATGTTCCGATCATTCCAAACCACAATGTCAACTTCACTAATCTAACGAAGAGTAACAACTAGTGTTAAATAACCCACGAATTTGAATTTTCTCAATTAAAAATTTACTTATAAGAGATAAAATGTAATAAAGTGTAATTAGAAACCAAATACAGACACCTACTTACTAAAAAAGTCATGCACATCTTGTTTTACAAAATTAATTCCATGTGCTAGAAAACCATAGTTAAAATCTAATGGTGAACATCACAGTACCAACTCACGATATATATGTTTTTTATATTATATGCTTTAGTTAATTTATCCGATAGTGCACTATTTATTGCGAATGTTTGTTCTACTTAATTATATTTCCCCACAAAAGCTTAATTAATTATATGTAGTTGCATGTTGCGTGTAGTTGATTTCTAAAAGATCTTGATATGTAGTTGTGCTAGCGTAGAGTACTGTGAATATAAATATGAACTAATATATATATTTTTTTTTTTAGTCAGACACCATATTCGGAACAATGTCCCGGCTAATTCGTTGGTCGGGTCGCACACTGGCAGTGGTAGGTGAGTCTCCCAACAAGAGTTTTCTGTATTCACAAGGACTCGAACTCGAGATTTTACTTGAGTGCCATCAAACTGTTTACTACTTGAGTTGAGCCATCAAACTGTTTACTACTTGAGTCGTTGGTAAACTAACCACATCATGAGTAGCTTTGGGCCATGAACCAGGACCCACCATAATATTGATATTGATATCCTTGAATTAATGCCAAATGAATCAGTTTCCTCTTGTAATATGGGTTTCGATCCGCTAGTAGAGAGATATATCTGGTTAAATATATATACAATTCGAATAGTATTACTAAGTACATATGTGAATTTAAATAAAAGTTTCCTATCCTTACATCAACATTTGTTGTTTTCTGAACTTATTTGTAAATTTCTAGTGTTTTATAGTTTTATTTTTTTTATTCAGATTAGTCCATGTAATCTTAACTTTTATTCATGCTATCCATACGTGAATATGATGAAATTCTAATGGAAAAACTCCAACGGAATTCTAACAGCAATTCTAATAATAGACATTCTGAAAAAATTCAATACTAGTTCCAAAGGTATATGGGGTGCTATTGTTTGTCCCGCGGGACAGTTAAAGACAAAATAATGACACAACCTTACAAAAGTAATCAAAAGTAAGACTTTTTCTGTGATTTCCGGCATAAAAGCACTACAAAAAAAATAAAGTTCTAGTGAAGAATTTTTTTGTTACTATATCTACAATTGTTGTCACTATGTTGTCACTGTATCTACTGTCAGTATATCTACAGTTGTTGTCACTATATCTACATTTATTGTCACTATATCTACAATTTCTTGTAGATATAGTAACAATAATTGTAGATATAGTGACAGTAGATACAGTGACAACATAGTGCGTGACAACAAAATTCTTCACTAGAACTCTATTTTTTTGTAGTGAAGGCCCGAAAAGCATTATGTCGCATAGGTGGCATTTTTTCTTGACGCGCTGGCAATAGTCATCACACGCGTCATGACACTAAACATGTGGGACTAATTTTAAAATTTTCCTATTTTTATATCGTTATGCTTTTTTTGTTATAGTATGAATCTCGTGCGATGCACGGATAAGAAATATTCATTAATATTTATAAATTGCAAATGTTCATTCAACTAGCATATGGTATTTCCTAATTAGAATTTGATGTCTCTCAGACTCCTCTATTTTTAGAATGGGGGGTCTTTAAAATATTATATCTTCAGAACACATGGTGGTTTTTGATTTGTTGTCTCGTGACACGTATTCAACAACTTGCAAGCAAGTTGTCTTCCTTGGGCAAGTGATTTATCTTTTTGGGCGTGAAAACTAGTTCAGGGTGGTAATTCTTTTCACACTAGCTCGAGACTGAGCTCGGAGCGAACGAGATCCGTTATGATGGGTGATCTTGCTTCTAGTAGAGGTTGGAACTTACGTCCCGTCACTGGGAATGAGGTCGACGCATCGAGGACATGTCTTTGAGGTCATCGTCTTTTTTCTTGGCTAGAATCCACTCTCCGTGGGTGTTGTATGTGCTGATCTGGCAATTTTTCATGATCACTTCAGAGAGTTTGATTTTTGATCGTACAAATTCATGTATCAATATATGACTTCACTAATCGGGGATGAAACGGGTGCGGTCCCGCGCACGGGAAATACACCATACTGGGGTGAGCCTTGGTCGGTCTTAGTGAAGTTCTATCCTAAAACCAATTAGTAGTAAGATGAGTAGCCCAATAGGCTTATAAGTTAGGTCTACTTTCCTTGTATAAACGATGTGAGACAACTCACAAATAATATTTTAACAATGACAATATAAAACAATGTTTTCTTTTTTGCTTGTAATTGTATTTTTTTGTTAATTAATGAATTAGTCCCTATACACCAAAAGCCCCCACCTCATTTTAGAGGAAGAGAGAGAAGTTGATGCAAAAGCCGAGCACTTTGGATGAAGTTGTGTTTAGAATATAGGTTGGTGGACCAAATATATATGTGAAGACTCATAAGAGCATCTCCAAGAGACTTTTTATTTTAGACTTCTTATTTGGAGAAATAAGGAGTCATCCTATATCTATTTGTTTCCTATTTTCTGTTGTTCTCCAAGAGTCTCCCTATTTTATAATTTGAATATGAACCAGGCCCACAAATCTATCTAAAAGCCCACTTTATATTGTAATTGTTAACGATTATAATAGTAATTAACTAATTTTATAATATTCACTAATTTTTTTAATTATTATAATTAGTAATTTATGATTAATTATTTTTTATAATTTTTCCTTTATTAATATAATATTATTACTTTTTAGATTATTATTATTATACTAATTGTTATTATAATTTATTAATTTTTATCAAATAAATTATTTTTTTGAACAATTTTTATTTTTTTAATTTTCTAATTTTAATTATTATTATTAGTAATTTATTATTAATTATTTGTTATATTTTTTTTCATGTATTAATATAATATTATTTCTTTTTAAATAATTATTATTATTATTATTTGAAATGGGGGGTCGTTTTTCCCTCCCCAGAAATAATGAAGAGAAGCCTCTATTTGAGGTCACCCTAAAAATAGGACCAAGTTTAGGGGAACTGTTGGAGACAGATTTTGAGAGAAAATCCCTATTTTTGAGATAAAAAAGAAAAATATGGAGGCTCTTGGAGATGCTCTAAGTTCTTCATACAACTCATACTATGGGGTCTTGTCCATAACACACACACACACACACACACACATATGTTATTTGCAAGGTGTACATGTTATTTAATTAAAGAAGATTAAAAAAGTTTAATGAAAGCAAAGTGTTTAATTTGTGGAGTCCGTTTTATAGTTTTCTAAGGGCCCAACAGATCACATGGGCCGTTTACATAAAGGAGGACATCTTTTAATTAGTTTAATGTGGCAAATCCACTTTCTATGATAGTTACCTGCTTTTGTGTAGCTAAATGGGTTCTCTTTTTTTTAAAAAAAAAAAAAATCATTCAATTTGAATCTTTTTTTCTTTTATGTAGCATAATTATAAAATTATATATATGGGACTATGTTTATTGATTAGATTTTATTTTTTTTATATATATATTTATAAATTAAGGAGATGGAAATGTTAGATAGGTTGTCCTGTCCATGATTGTAATTGGGTGGAACCTAATAAGTAGGTAAATTAATTAGTTGCTGGAAAATTGGGTTTCTTTACATGTTAATTTATTTGCATAACACATATGTATAAATCAACCGAGTCGGCTAACCGTTAGTCAAAATAATGTTTATACAAATGTGTATATTTTCACTAGAAAATTCATTACCTTACTAAGCAATATATAAAATAACGGGATATGCTACGCTTTCGTTACGGTATTATCTCGCCAGGTGTTTTTTAATTGTTGGACGGGATGATATCATAACGGGACCGTAAATTTTTCATAAAATAACACTCGATGCAATGTATAAAAAATTATGGTAAATTATTGAAATATATGTTCTCTGCCTTTCATTTATTTGAATCCCTCTAGCTACCAAATTAAGCATATTCGGGGCCAGAAGATTAAATAATGGGCAGATATTATAAATTAAATATTCTCATATATCGAATTGACGACAATTGGGTAAATTGCGCCAAACCCCCCTGTATTATACGAAATCTGCGCGTTATTCCCCTGTATTTTAAAAATTGCGCCATACCCCCTTGTATTATACTTTTGATTGCGCGTTATCCCCTAAACCGTCAAACTTGACGGAAGTGCACTTCACGCGCGTGTGGTGCGGCTTTTTCTCCATTTTTTGGCCTTAAACTCACAGAAATTACTATTTTGCCACTAATACCTGAATTATATATATATATATACATTATTATATATATATATTATATTATATAATATTTTATATAATATATTATATAATATATGATATATTAATAATATAAAATAATATATAATATATATTAATATATTATATATATAATATATATTATATATATTAATCGTTATTTATATATATATATACAGGTTATATATAAATTATATATATATATATGTTATATATACAGGTTATATATAAATTATAATGTTATATATATATATGTTATATATACAGGTTATATATGTCATATATATATGTTATATATGTCATATATATATATATTATATATGTCATATATATATAATATATTAATATATTATATATGTCATATATATATATGTTATATATACAGGTTATATAAATTATATATATATATGTTATATATGTTATATATACAGGTTATATATATGTTATACTAGATTGGACCCGGCTGTGCACGCACAGCCGGCCCTAGTCCAGTCTATAATTATATCTAGTATTTGTAAAATTTTTAAAACACACCTACTCACATATTATGGAGCAACCAAAATGCCACATATTTTTTTGTTTGTTCAAAATATTTTTCACAAATATCTTTTTTTTTCAACAATTTTTTACCACTCTTTTGACTCATTTGTCTGTAACATTCAAACAAATTTCTCAAAATAATTTATACTCACGCACAGCCGACCCTAATTCAGTCTATAATTATAACTAATATTTAGAACAATTTTAAAATACACATACCCACTATTTATTGCATTTATAAATCTTGTTTCGATAACTTGACAACAATGCATAAGGAATTAAACAGTGCAACTAAATATTTATTTATTTATTTATTTGCGTAAAAAAAATTATTTTTGTCGCCTAATAGTGGTTCAAAGTTTGCCATGTTTCAGTTGATGATTAAATGAAAAGTCGGCAAGAGTTAAATGTAGGTACTGTCGGGCACATTTCATTCCCTAATTTATTTTGAAAGGTAAATTCTATGTCAAGTTCCCATATTGATCAGCTACTTAGAAAGATTGTTTATGTGTTCGTACACTCCCTTTTCATTGTAATGTGTCATCAACATTAGCATAATCAAATAATCAGTCACATTAGCTGTCCCACCATGTCAAGAAAATTCATGTGATGCGTAACTTGGCTGCTTCATATGATTATATTAAAATTTCAAACAGTCACCGAAATTCTCGATCTCAGTATTTCAATATCTATACTGAAAAGTATATGTTCCCATAAAGACTCAAACTTTAAATCCTTATAATTTTTATTTTTATTTTTCATTGCAATTGCTATTATCTAGGTGACATTCAACTATTGCAGACCTCATAAAAGAAAAAAAAAAAAAAAAATATGGAACTACAAAATTACATACTCTTTACTAATAGCAAAAGTAGAGTGATTATGGTGAAGAAATATTTCTTGCTAGCTTCTAGTTTCCAGTCATTCCCCATCCCCTGATACTTGGTCATCCCTGACACTTCTCAGTATCTTGTTAGTTTCACCTATTTGACAAAACCAATCTCCCAAATATTTGATTGTAATTATTGGTAATACTATGTATCTACCCTACAAATAATATATCATCAACTCAGGAATAAATACCAACACACAACAAAAAGACCAACACAAGATTTAGTTTTCTCTTCTAAAACACAAGAGTAGTGCATTCCATAAAAAAACCTCAAAATTGACTATAGAAGTTCTTGCTCTAGGTTAGCGATTCAATGCAACAGACAACTACAACTTTACAAACTATAATGGCTAGGACTATCAAATCACAAAAAATATCAGATCTTGCTTTGTTCTCAACCATTGTATAATGAATAGAAATTTAAATACCGTACCCATCTACGTGAATGCTTCCACATTTGAGAATCATAGGATGAGAAAACCTTAGATTCTTTTCAATTTCAAAAACCTACAACGAAACATTTCGAAATCACAAAATAGTGGTAAGCGCTTAGATTCACACAAATAAAATAAGACTTGTCTATGCCTACAAACGACTTGTGTGCTTGAACCTGACCAACATTCCGAGCAATAAGTAGGCCAAGGCCCCATGTTCATAACAACCTTCAACTATTCCTGTACAACAGGTAAATTTCACTATCTTGTTTACGTAACTTAAGATGAATGCATATACCGAGCAGAGTAGCTAATCACACAAGTTCCAAAGAAAATAGTTGTAAGTTGATTATTAATGAAAGAGTAATTAATGAAAAATTCTCCTCTGTTTCCTCTCTTTATACTAACGTGTAATTATTAATGATTGCTCAGTCTAGAAACATACGGATGTGACCATCAAAATCAGCCTAATTAATGAATAAGATTCTGAAATTTGAAAAAAAAAAAATCAAAATCAGCATAATAAAGTAAGATTCCAAAAATTTTTGAATAATTCACAAGAAATTGATCTGAAATAGAGGAGGATAAGACTGTAGCTTACTTTGGGCAGAGCGAAATTAGAATAGGCTCGCGACTAAACGTTGGGTGAGGGATGGCCAGGTAGTTACAGCTCACGCTAATGTACACCGGCTTGCTCTCTTTTAACGCCGTCAAAATCGCCGTGTCAATCAGCTCGTGCGCATCCTCCAAATTATTCACCACCGCCTAAAATCAACAAAAAAACAGATGCAAAATTTAATTTCTGTACTATTTCTTAAGCCAAAATAAGCGAAAAAAAAAAGTGTGTAATCTAGCGCGAATTGCTGTAAATTATTCACCAGTACATTCTTACACGGCTCGGCTTTTGCTCACGTGAACGGGGCTGATTCACGGCTCCCTTGACCTGCTTGGACGCTCGTCAAATAGGAACAAGCTGCTGCTAATTGTCACAAGAATCTCCTCGGTTCATGAACCTTAAATTTAATAAAACTATCCACATCTTTTTCAAAATAACTAATTCAAATAGGCTATTAGAGAAGATCTGGTATCATGGTAGATAAAATGAATTATAAAATAGAAAACATAAACAAGTGAAGCGAAGGAAAGCTTCCTTCGAAGCTCCTTGTATCCCCAATTTGCTTGTCGAACAATAGCCCAATCGTGTGGAGGTTCGGAGGCCGTCGGCCGTCTCCCCAACAGCAATCTAGCACTTTGACAATCTTATCCTAGAACACACATCATTTTTCAAAGTCTTGACAAAACAATCAAGTGTGCTTTTGTAAGCGGAATCCCCCATCATCCTCGATTTAACCTACCAATAAAGAACAAAACCGAAGTTAGTTTCCATGTATTTACCTGAAGTTGAATCAAAGAGAAAATAAGTAAAATTGAACCCAAATTGTATTTAATCAAAGATGTATGTTTCATACCACATCCACCGGTGAGCCTATGCAGACTGCAAAGAAACCTGCTCCTAACCCAGCTAAGAGATGGGTGAAAACATTATTCAAAAATCCAGGGACTTTCAGGATCGTTTGCATCATATTAAAAAAAACAGTTGGTTATTGAAAGAAAAAAGGCCAAAAGTAAAAAAACACACGACAAGAACAAATAGATTAACAATAGATGACAAACAAGCAAAAAATAAAGCCAGTAGACATATTAACAAACAAGACCTGCTTCACTTGATCATAACTGGCTAGCTCAGCAACATTCTCTCATTTGCATACATATTTAAACCGGACCCCAATCACAGTCGAACACCGCCTGACCCCGGTGGTTCACTATCTACATCCGGAACGCGTCACGTGTGACTTACAAGAAGCTGTGTGCGTTCACAAACCAGTGCGGCGCCATTATGGCATTCTCAGTTCTACCAAAATTATAAAAATTAGACTTTAAATTGATCAATGGCCTGTTAGAAATTGGATGTTGGAGCAATTATTGTTGAAAAAATAGACTAATTAAGTTCTTTGTGGTTACATCTGTTGATCAGGACCATAGTACCTTTCTTTTCCACTTGGAGTAGTCAGCAGTCGTTTAGGGATGAATTTGGTTTTGCAAGGACTCTTCAAAGCAGAAGGCTCTCGAACCTCACCATCCTCGTACTCGTTGTCTTCTAGCACCGGCAAGCAAATCCTAACCCTTTGATAATCTAAGTGCTTTTGTGCGGGATTGTTCGTTCTTCCACGAACTACATAATTACCACTCTCTAAACAAATACGAAACATGAAGTCACTTTTCATTTTTCAAGGGGAACAAAAACACATTTTCAATGTAAACTTTGAAATAAAAGCAAGTTCTGAAAGTGAAAAGAGCAACAGATACTAAAATAACAATTCAACTCAAGAATACATCCTGATTCTGTACCCAAAAGGGAACAAAAACAAAAACAAGAACCCGAAAATAAAAATAAAAATAAAAAATAATAGAACACCCAACACCCCTAAAGCCAGAGTCTTTAGACTCACCAAACAATTCCCTCAAGTTTAAAATGCAAATAAAATCCTAAAAAAATCACCTTTAATTTCCCTCAACACAGATCCGTGGCACTCATGCATAGACAACAAGAACAAAGCAACAATTTTTACATCAACCCAGTAAACCTTTAATCCACAAACAAGCAAATAAGAAGAAGAAAAATATCCGGGGCACACAACATATGCAGGAATCAATGGAGCTAAGCTTACACAAAAACCCAAAAACGACGTCGCTTGCACACAAAACTCCTGAATCTACAGACGGTGCTACCGAAAAAATACTGAAAGAATCAGAAAGAGATTATTTTCACCAGATTCAGCGCACTCTTCATAATCTTCAGATAAATCTTCATAGCTAACTCATGGAAACCATCAAATAGTTCCAAAAATCTGAAAAACAGGTAGACTAATACCAAGTTACCCACAAATTCGTTGAGATAAATATCAAACACGATTAAACACGACACACATAAAACACAATCGACAAAATTCAAAAGAAAACGGAACCTGATTGAGATGCCTCTAGACAACGGGGAGATCTACCGAAAATTCCTGAGCAACTCGCAATTCCAGCCAGTTGTCGCCTGCGAATCGAAGAAGGCCGTCAAGGAATCCATTGTAGCGTAGCTGAGTGTTGAAAGTAGCATGTCGATGACGGCTGGGAAGTTCGATTATAGCGAAAGGGAAGAAGAAGAAGACGAAGAAACTGCTAGGTTTCAGAAATTTTTCTCTCTATTTGGTAAAGAAGAGAGATTCAAGCAAAATTGACGTAGATTGAAAGAAAAATCAATTGCGTGCTCCGCAAATACCGCCGAGAAGGAAAGCTAATCGGAAGGAAACGTCTTTTTCATTCACTCAGCGAGCGTGAATTGAGGGAAGTGACTACCTCGAATTGAAGACCAGGACCATTTAATTAACAATAAATCAACTAAATGGCAAAACTGAAATTAAGAGATAAAAGGAAGGTCATTTTAGTCAAAAAAAGGACACGTGTCGGCCTAAGAACACATCTCTTGTGTTTTCTTATATGTATAGTAGAGATATACAGGTTATATATAAATTATATATATATGTTATATATACAGGTTATTTATATATATATATACAGGTTATATATAAATTATATATATATATATACAGGTTATATATAAATTATATATATATATTATATATATATACCAAAAAAAAAAAAGCGAGCG
>CACSLK010024540.1:13359369-13371621 GCA_902706635.1 Striga hermonthica | reverse complement strand
CTGCACCAGGATGTTATGTGATTTTGTTATGATAATGATATGGGATATTGTATACTGGACCAGTTCGCTAGGTCAACTGGATAAAATGAGCCAATGGGTCGGGTCGAACCGAGCAGTTGTTAAGCAACAAAGGCGAGAAGTCGAAGGCAAACGGTTTCAGTAGAGTTGGAGGATTACGCGCTGCACTGAACACTGGTCGAAGAATCTGATGGTCGAACAGCGGTGGTCGGAGAGTCGACCACTCTTCAGTGTATGGATAGCTCAGCGATCGCGCCAGATCTGGTCGAAACGCCAGGATCTCTGAAGGAATCTCCAGCATGTGAAAGAGGACACGCGACATACGACGAGTGGTCCAGAGCTATAACGGTCTCTGAGATTCCCTGACACATGACGCGTTTCTGACACCGAGATAGTGGAGGCAGGCGATTGTACGAATGAGCAGAGAGGATAGCCAACTCGACTCGCCTAGGCCGCGCGTGGGAAGCAGGTAACTCGTCCATATAAATAGGGACGAGATCTTTAGTTTTAGATACAATCTCTCATACTTTTACAGACTTACATATATATTTATCTTCTCAAGGCTGACTTGAGCGTTGGAGGCTCTTCACCGGAAAACCCCTCCAGTGTTAGAGTTTTATTGCAGGTTTCGGCGTTCTATCGGCGAGGAAGGCGAGCTCGAAGCGATTCTCGGACGGTTGGGCGTTACACTTGTATTAGATAATAATGGTTTGATAAATCTTATCCTAAAAGTTGCACTAATGATTGGAACACTAATCTATTGATTTGTATCTAATTATAAATCTCATCAGCATCAAACTAGAAGTCAGCCATCAAAATATTTGACGTAGTGTTGATTTTATTATTGTTATTTTTAATTTTTCTATTTTTCTTAAAATGTCAATAAATAAATATTGCACTCTTTTGGTTCGACTGCTAATATTTTTCATGTTTTTTTTTTCTTATCGAGTTCGTTTGTTATAATATTTTTTTCTCTTGTCTTCGTTCTAGCTAAATAGATAGTGTTTAGTATCATAACACATTTTAAATTAGGCTTAATTGCAAATAAAACCACGACCTTTAACCTTTTTGTAATTTAATCTCAACTTTAAGGTAATTGCAAATAAATCGTAACCTTTTTTAATTTTGGCAACCCGAACCCAAAGTTGATCGGCAGCGACGTACGTGCCTACGTGTCCAGGCAATTAATGTCACGTGTCCTCCGACGATGCTGACGAGGATGCCACACTGTCACACACACACACACAACAAAGGGTAAAATAGTCAAATTAAGAATTCAATACATATAAACTCATTTTTCAGTAATATTCGAACAGAAAGTCTAAAATTAGGGCTTCTATTTCTTTTTTGTTCACAGCGATTCTTGATTCTCCAAAGACATTTTGTTTCTTTTAATTCAATTTTCACATGTTCTTCGGTAATTAGCAAGATATTGGTCCAATGTGTTCGTGATTGGCGCCAGTTGTCCGTGATTTTCGTGCATCGGCAATGGGAAAAAACAGGTAGACCCCAAATTTGAATTCTTTAATCTCATGTGTCGATCTTTGCTGCATTTTTTTAGATTTTGATTGTCGCCCTTGCGTCCGACAACAAACAATGGCAGGAATTTTTTTTAATGGTTGGCTTCATGATAAATTAGGGTTTTCTTTTGAAACTTCATATACAAATTAAGGTTTTTTTTATGACATTTGGTTTCCATGTGAATTTCAGATTGTTTTATTACTATTAAGGTTAATACGAAATTAGGGTTGTATTGCAACTAGGGTTATCACAAAATTAGGGTTTTTGCATTTTAGAGATTTTCAGTTATTTCATGTTTTATTTAAAACTGAATTTATTTATGAAATTTGTATGTTATGTATATGATATGGGATTGATTATATCCCTATGTTTGTTTGCAGTGAAAAATTAGCCCTTTTCTTCAATTATGGTGGTTCTTTTATCAAGATTGGAGATTCAACAGAATACTTTGGTGGGAATTTCAAGACTGTGTATGGCTTAGACATAGGTTTGGATACTTTGATTTGGTAGAAGAAGTAGAGAAGCTGGGGGTTAAGGAGTTTGATAAAATAATGTATCAAGTACCTGAGAAGCCGGGATATGCTGGTATGAAGGAGATAGTGGATGACAGTGATGTTATGGAGATGATCAACATTGGCCATAAGTTTAGAACTGTAATACAGGTTTATGTTGCTAAGAGTAACCCTAATAATGATGGTGATGGAGTTAATGTTGTTAATAATGCATCTGAAGGGAGTACTTATGAAAACAGAATGGTAGATGAAGATGGTGATGTAAATGTTGGAGATAATGCAACTGGAGATGAGCACCCAGATGCTGATGCAAGTATGGATGATGTTGATGCAAATATGGATGATGATAATGCAACTGAAGTGTGAGCAGATGCTGCTATGTGCTCTGATGAGGATAGTGATGATGAAGAGTACTTCCCAGTAGGTGTTAGCTCATCAGATGATGATCTGACTAATGAGGAACATGCTTCTGATGATGATGAATACCTTGAGGAAATGTAAGAACAAGATGGTTGAAGAAGTTGCTGGTGCAAAATATACATTCCAAGATTGTCTGCCTGAGATGGACTTTGATGGGTGTGAAGTGCTACAACATACTCTCATATCTGAAGAGTCAGGTAATGAAATAGAGATTGATGATGAGGGAAACTGCATTCAAAGGAAGCAGAGGGTACTTTATGATCCTAGGTGTGATCATAAACTCTTCAGTTTGAGCTTGGTATGAGATTTGAGAGTATTGACCAATGCAAGATAGCTGTCAGAAAGGTGGCCATTGTTCAGGGTAGAAATATCCAAAATATGAGAACTAATAAAAGGCAGTTGGAGGTAAGATATAAAGATGTGTGTCCTTGGAGATTATATGCAAGTGCAGTTACAAGAGAGGGTATTGTTGTTGTAAAGCAACTACACAAGGAACACAAATGCCACAGAAATGTCCACACAAGGCAAGTAACAGCAGGGTGGATTGCTGAAGAGCTTTTGGAAAAGTTCAGAAAAAATCCTAACATGACAATTGCTCAACTGTTAGATGTAATTTCTGACAAATATGCCATTGAACCTAGCAAATGAAAGATTTATAGAGCAAAGTGGACAGCAATGGAGATGCTCAGGGGTTCTGTGTCAGAACATTATGCTTCATTAAGGAGTTACATGTTGGAGTTACAAAGGGTTGACAGAGAAGAAAAGTTTGAGTTTCTTTTGGGTGATAATTCTACATTTAGGGCCTTCTATGTTGGGTTTAGTGCACTAAAAAAAGGTTTTTTGACTGGGTGTAGGCCTATTTTGGGTTTTGATGGTTGCTTCTTAAAAACATTCCTTGGAGGAGCATTATTATGTGCTACAGCAAAGGATAGAAATAATCAAATTTATCCTGTGGCTTGGGCTTTTGTAGAAGCTGAAAATGAGGAATGTTGGAGGTGGTTCTTGATGATTTTGTTTTCAGAGTTGGGGATAAGAGATGGCTTGGGTTACACATTTATCAGATCAACAGAAAGTAAGTTATTATCTTTCTATAATGTTTACTTTTTTTTTTTTTTTTTTTATGTATATTAGATTTAAACTTAATTAGTTCTCATTGTTATAGGGTCTTCTAAATGCATTAAGAGATTTGGTACCTCATGCTGAGCATAGGAATTGTGCTCGGCATGTTTATATGAACTGGGAGAAAAGTTTCAAGGGTGAAGGTTTGAAGTTCATTTTCTGGAGGATTGTGCTTAGCACTCATATGGGTGACTACAACATTGCATTGGGAGATTTGAAGGCTGAAGATCCAGATGCCTATGATGACTTCATTGACAGAGATCCATCTAAATTCTGTAAGGCTTTCGTTTCTCTCTTACCTAGGTGTGACATGATAGAGAACAATGTCAGTGAGACATTTAATGGCTTCATTGTCAAAGGTAGAGGGCAACATATCATTAACATGCTTGAATTTGTAAGGAGTGAGTTGATGAAAAGACAACATGGGAAACTTATGGAGTTTAGTGATGTTACTGGCAAAATTTGTCCTCGAATAAGAACAAATCTAGAGCAGAACAAGTACAAGTCCAGACTTTGTGTCACAAAGCCTGCAGTTGGAGACAGATTTCAGGTTGCATATGAAGATGATCAATTTGTGGTTGACTTGAGAAGTAACACATGTACTTGTAGACAATGGGACATAACTGGAATACCATGTGTTCATGCTTGCTCAGCCATACATTTTCAGCACAAGGAGCCAACAGACTTTGTTTCTGAATACTACTCAGTTGAAAGGTACTTGAAGATGTACAACAACTCCTTGGATCCACTCAATGGAAAGAAGTTGTGGCCACTGGCTGAAGGTTGCCCAATCCAACCACCTCCTTTCAAGAAAATGCCAGATAGACCTAAGAAAAAGAGAAGAGCTCCAGAGGAAGAGTTGAGATGTGGAACTAAGTTGAGAAGGTTTGGTTTAACTATGACTTGTCAAAGGTGTTTGCAGAAGGGACATAATAAGAAGTCTTGTACTAATCCCCAAGTTGAAAAACCTCCTAAGGTAAAATATTAGTTCATTTTGTTTTTTGTTTCAATGAAGCATATCATAACTGGTTACAAATGTTCATAGAATCCAAGAGGGAGGCCAAAGAAAAATCCAGGACCACAATCAAATAGAGAGGAAGTTATTCAACCCGGGGTTAAAATCTTGCTCCAACTACTCAGAAGAGAAAAAACTACCTGTTAGGAGAGAGATGCCCACACAAGATGTCTCTTTGATACAAAAAGAACGAGCCTTGGTAAATCATATAAAAAACTTGTTTATGTTGTCAGTCCTGTTTCTTTTTGTATTCTTTTTATTCATGTAATTGGTTTTATTTTTTTTATATATATTCAGGCTAGGAAAGGATATGGCATTTTATAGTCTGAGGAAACAGGGAATACTTATATGAGGGTATGTTTTAATGGTTATTGTCTACTTCATATTATTCATAAATTAGTTGCAGTTGTGACTCTTGCAGATGTGTTTCTCTTATGTCAATACTTATGTGATGGTTTTTATTTTCTTCTATGTCTGTGACTCTTGCAGTTGTCTTCTGAAACAAGGGTGCATCTCATTCCTAGAAAGGGTGCAAGTGAGTCAAGAAGCAAAGCAAGTGGGTCAGGAGCAAGTGGGTCAGAAAGCCAAGGTACCAGGAAAAGCAAAAGAGTTGAAAGTAGGAGTTCAAGGAGGAGTTCAAGACTGAAAGCAAGTGAACAAGTCTTGGGCACTCAAGAAAGTGTTGCACACAAATGATGATTGATTTGCATGTTTGACCAAGCCTATGTATTTGGATAAGATTATGTTATTGTGCTTGTGTGTGTTTTTGGGGTTTTTGTTATGAATATGGATTAAGAACAGTACTGTGACCATGTTTTGGGGATTTTGTTGTTTGAAATGATGTCAAACACTAGTACTTGCAGGTTGCCTATGATATGAAACAACAATTGTGTTATTTAATCTGCTGCTTGTTGTGTTATGTTCTGCTTATTGCAAATTTTTGGTTGTTAATTTCATAGGCAAATTTTGGTTGTTCATTTTGGAATTTACACAGGCTAACCAAAGGGTTAAAGTACGCTTGCTCTCTTACAATGCAAAATGGAGGGCAAGTTACAGGATAAGTTGATCTTCCTGCAAGTCTCTTTTCAGCCAAAACTTTAACAGACACATCAACAGGCTTATTACAAGAGAGTGATAGAATCAAAAAGCTGGACAACAATACATTTATATCATCTAAAACCACAGAACCATTTGCAAACCACAACAATACATTTATATCATCTAAAAGGCATACAACAAACATTTGAGCAACTGACAGACAAAACCATTTGCAGACCTCATCTAACTGCCCATAAATTTGCTTCATGTTGTTCTCCATTAATAATCACACCAACTAAAAAAAGGATTGCACTTTGCAACAAAATACAAACTTACTAACTGCCAAAACATTATTACATTACACATAATCCATTAAATCAGCCATAATCCATTAGACATTATCCATTAATCCATTCAAAACCTATTGTGTCCTTCAGAGGATTACAACTTCAATTTCAGCATTTCTTCAGCAAAAACAAAATTACATTACACCTTCATTTCAGCATTTCTTCATAGGATTACAGCTTCAATTCAACATCTTCATTTTCTGTCCCTTTCCATCCTTACCAAACCAACCCATAACAGCAAGAAGAGCAACTACAACCAAGCAAAAAATGAGAATATTCATCTTCTTTTCTAAGCTTTCCACATGAGTATCTACTGTGTTCTTAAGGGTCAACACGAGTTGTGCATTTTTTCAGCTACAACTCCAAGCTCATTCACCCTGCTCTGAAGCTCCTCCACCATGTCAAAGTTTTCAACTTTCACATCTTCTGTATCCATTTTCTCCATGTCCAGCTTGCACCTTAGTTGTTCCTCTAAATCCTCTTTCTCTGCCTTCATTCTTAAAAAACATGACTTCTGAAACTCGGGCAATGCCGGATCAATCCACTCAAAAAATTTGCACTCTTTTGGCTATACAAGAAGAGCAACATAATAGAAAACAAAAATAAAAAGAAAACTGAAATTGGGAACAAGAAGAGCAACCATATATTTACCTTTCTATGCCGACACCTGTAGAACCTTCTACATGGATTATTAATCGTCTTCGACATGAGGATGTCTGCCTCTTTACCGTGAAGGCATTCCTTTCGGCCGTGAAACTTCGAACCGCCACCGCTGCGAGAACTTTGGCTTGTATGGGAAGAGAACGACATTATCAGGAGGTATGGGGGATGAACACCTCAATTAGGTTTGTAATTGCGAACGAGAAGCTCGGAAATTAGAAGAGAAGCTCGAGAATTGGAACGAGAAGCTCGGAAATTGGCGATTAGGGTTTAATTTGGGGAAGATTGAGTGGTGTTATTACTGAAAAATGAGTTTATATGTATTGAATTCTTAATTTGACCATTTTACCCTTTGTTGTGTATGTGTGTGTGACAGTGTGGCATCCTCGTCAGCATCGTCGGAGGACACGTGACATTAATTGCCCGGACACATAGGCACGTACGTCGCTGCCGATCAACTTTGGGTTCGGGTTGCCAAAATTAAAAAAGGTTACGATTTATTTGCAATTACCTTAAAGTTGAGATTAAATTGCAAAAAGGTTAAAGGTCGTGGTTTTATTTACAATTAAGCCAAAAAATATTATAATTTTTTTATTACTAATTTGACGTTATTGATATTAATTATTATGCACATCATTTTTTGAGCATTTTATACAAATATAATTATTATATTAAAAATTATATAAAAGTCTTTAGAAATTATCAAAAAGTGCAAAGTGAAAGTCTTAAAAAGTCTCCATAACAATCTCAGAAATCCACAAAAGCCATTAGAAGTTGCATAAAGTTCACAAAAGTCATCAATTTTAAAAAAATTTAAAAAGTCTCTAAAAATAAACCGTATGCATATTTTCTGTAGAAGAAAAAAGTATTGTACTCAAATATTTTTGTATGTAGCAGAAAGTGTGGTTTGCCTATTATGGGTTCATAATTCTTGGTCTCACTATTTATTTTATATCTTACTATATAATGTTTTTTAGGCATATTTCTATGTTGTTTGGACAAATTTTTTATATATTCTATGATTTCACACATTTTTAAAGTTAAAATAGAATATTTTAAATATTTTATCTGTGTAATAGAATTTTCCGAGCATGTTATTGTCACGAGTCCTCGTTCTAGTCAAAAAAACTTGCTCCTTCTTTGTCGAGATTGTAGTGTTTCTCGGGATTAACACAGTCATCACACCTCCGGCAGTTTCGAGACCGAGAGAAAGAGGAGTTACGTCGAGAAGAAAAAGGTCTTGCACCTTCTCGTTACCTTCGCCGCTCCGAATAGCGACCTGGAGAACAACATCGTAAGCAGCGGCCTCGTCGGGGTTGATGCTCTTGCAAAGAGCCCTTTCCCATTGAAAAAGTCTTGTAAAAGCTGCTGAACTTTCGGGATCCTAGTCGAGCCACCAACAAGGACTACATCGTGTACGGTGATTTTATCCATCTTGGCATCTCTCAAACACTTCTCAACGGGCTCCATACACTTCCTGAAGAGATCCATGTTGAGGTCCTCGAACCGGGCTCGGGTAATGGTTATGTAAGAGTCAACACCTTCGTAGAGAGAGTTAATTTCGATGGTGGTCTGGGCAATGGACGAGAGAGTCCTCTTTGCATGCTCACAAGCGGTCCTCAGCCTCCGAAGAGCACGAGGATTGCCAGTCATTCTTGTGCTTACGCTTGAATTCTTGAACAAAATGGCTCACCATGCGGTTATCGTAATCTTCCGAGATGGGTGTCACCAGCAGTGGCCTTAACCTCAAAAAATCCCTCCTCAATGGTCAAGAGAGAGACATCAAAAGTGCCGCCTCCAAGATCGAAAATCAAGACAACACAATCTTTTGGCCAACGCTTGTTGCTTTATTGTCGAGACCGTAGGCAATGGCTGCAGTCGTTGGCTCGTTGATGATTCGCATGATGTTGAGACCGGCAATGACTCCAGCATTGGCGATGATCTCGACACGATAGTGCTGCCACACACCGACGCACGAGTATGTCGCTCCCAAATCAATTCCAATAGCGAGACCTTCACCTTTGCTTGCCATTGCTTTCAAATCGTAGATCTAAACCTTCACAGCTGAAAGAGTGGTTTTTTTTAAACAAACACACCCTAAATTTCACCTCCAAACTTCCTACTACCACTGAAAATATCAAGAAGTCTCAAATAAAAAAATGTCACAGAATGTCATTTTCACGACATTTGAGACTAAATTTGCAATAACATCAATTATGTGGGAGTAAATTTAAAATTTTCTCATGTTCAAGAATCCACAATTTCCTCTAACCAAATCACAATGTGCACCAGCAGAAAAAAAATAAAAAAATTAAAGCATTTGCCAATTACAAAATCCTCGCCTTTCGTTTAAAATATCTAAAATCACGAAGATCCCAAACACTTCTCGTAAACCTCCTCCAATTCTGGGGCATCACTACTGAATCTCCACACAAAAACACTCAGAAACTTCTTTTCCGTCATCTGCAACACAGTAACAAAACTTGGCTCCTTCTCCATCAGCCCCATCGACTTCACCATCTCCATCACTCTCAGCCTCGGAATCATTCTCTTCTCCACACTAAGCGACAAAAGTGAAGGTGACCGCACTAGAATCGACCTGTCAAACCCGACAGTCCTTGTGAAGTCAAGTTCCCGAAACAACTCGAAACAACTCGAACTTTCTACTAAGAGTCTTGGGATTATAGCTGTAGAGGACTAGGACAGCGTATATCAGCATCCTCGAGCCCGTTTTGAAGCCCATCTCAACAGCCCGTGAGACGAGGCCTTTCAGGTCATCCCCCGGTATGGAGAACATCATAGGCTCATTTTTCAGAAGCATGACCAGTTGAGAGCCCAATACCCCACAGCTCTTCAGGTAGGCTATATTGGATTCCAGGCTCGACCCGCTCATGACGATCAAGCCGCAACTCGAGAGTATATGGAAAACGAGAAGGTTAATTTCGTCCTTCTTTAAGTTTAAGCTCAGATGGAGCTCGAGTACTTTCTTGATAGCTTCGATGCTCGGTTTTACCCTTCTGTCCAGGCTGCCGGTCAGGAGGCCAGGGTTCTTGGAGATGATGATCGGCAGGTGGGGCCCGTGCAAGCCCAGTTCTTGATAGAAGTCGATTTGGGCTTGAGATTCTTATCGACATCCAAGAATAGGAGCATGGGCTGGCGTTTGATTGCTCTCTGCAGATGGGCAGTGGAGAGACCGAGGGATTTCAAGTAGTGGACGACTGAGTCGGACTTTTGTGTGGAGAGTGTTGCCGAGACCCGGCTGGATATTGAGGCCGCTTCGTGTGGGGAATAATTTAGAAATCCCGTGAGGTAGTTGGTTAGAAGGTTGTTATTGGAGCTCGAGTCTCGGGTGGTTGAGGTTGTAGTGTAGCCCCTGTTTCGGGAGAATTTGAGGAAATTGGTGATGGTGGAAAGAAGGGAACTCAAAGGATACAAATGAGGTTCCTTCACAAGGAAAAGGTGGGCCGACTTCAATTTCGGCATCACGTTTTTCTCGTCGAAAGTGACGAAATCAGGTTGGATGGGATAATGATCTTTTAGTACTTACAGAATCACGGGTTAGTTTAAAAGACTCTGAGTATACCTTCGTATTGCATACAGCAGCACCGGCCACGACAAGCAAAGTCAATATTAGGGTAAAATTTGAATGGTTTAGATCTAAAAACATTGGTTTGATTAAAATAATAATAATAATAATAATAATAATAATAATAATAATAATAATAATAATAATAATAATAATAATATTTTCTTCAAAGTTACCATCTATATATATAATAAGATTTACCATTTTTTAAAAATAGTAGGTCAATTTTTAGTCAACACTCATTGTGCATTTATTGCTTTCCTTAAATGATTTTTTTTTTTTTTTAAAAAAAATCAACTTACAACATTAATTATCCTGCAATGTAATAACATGTAAATTGAAAGCCCAAAAGTATCGCTGCAATCCAGCAATCCGTATTAACGTGTAAACTGAAAGCCCAAAAAATCTCCTAATGATACGCGTCATTTTTTTGGAAAGAATTCAGATATGTGAGAAGATAATTTTTTGGATACCATGGCAACAAAAAAGTCTCCTATTAGGAAGGAATTTTAGTTGTTAATCAAACTATTTAAAAATTTAGAGATTCAAATCAACAAAATCTCCTAATGATATGTTTATTTTTGATTTGGAATACCTATCTTTTTGGAACCAACTAGTGTGTATCCCGTGCGATGCACGGACGGACTTTTTACTTAAAACCTTTTCTAAGACTTTATATTAAACATAGTTATTTATGTTTAACATCTCATTATTGTAAGAAAAGAAATACCAAATATGAAAAATTATATATTATTTATTTGAATATAATGGGTATCCCCAACTAAACTAATAACATCAAACATTAGATATATGATAAAATTAATTATATGATCATCATACTTTTTGGAAAAAAAAATCATCAATTAAGTTGAACTACCCGAATATAAAAAATAATTTATGATATTATTGACCATATTTACCCGTTGTATTTAAAGATATCATTGACCATATTTTTATGACTTCAGGTTTACAAAATATATTTTTCAAAATAACAATTTTTTTTTTAATTATAATTTGACCTTTTCATCTAGCCGATATTTTCCACAAAAAAAAAATAGTATTTTAGAAAATTTTCGACGTGAAAATCAAAAAAAATTAATTCAATAGTAATCCATTAATTTAGTATTGTTCAAAATTGTTTGATTCGGTCATAATCAAATTTGATTGAGCTTATCAAATGAAATCAGATTTTATACCTAAAATAGTATACTTTTTGTTTGATTTTCCACAACAAAAAAGGTCGTGCTTATCACATTAAACCCAATCCAACCTATTTTAGATTTTAAATATATAGTAAGCAAATAATAGATGTGATCTACAATATCTAATATTAATTTGAATTGTTTTAAATAAACAAAATTCTGAAATAATTATTTGCATACAAAATATTAAAATCGAATACGTTATGGAATTGTTTCTTTAATAAAAGAATCTTTTCAAAACATATCCACTTTTTTCTGGAGTTCTCTTCATAACTAATCTTCTTTTTCTAAAGGCCGCGAATATTAATTTGAATTGTCTTAAATAAGCAAAATTTTGAAATAATTATTTGCATACAAAATATCAAAATCGAATATGTTATGGAATTGTTTCTTTAATAAAGGAATTTTTTTTAAAACATATCCTACATTATCTTTTTAAAACAATGAAAATTATTTTCAAATGTATCCAAAAGAAATCGGTTATGTAGAAGATAATATATTATATTTTAAAGAATCCATATTTTTATGGAATTGTTTCCTTAATCACATCCTAAAAAAAAGAAATATATTTAGTTAGGCTTATTCTAAAAATTTGATTTAACCAATAAATATATATGAAATCCTAACCTAAAAAATAGGAAGTTAAAACATATGGAATTGTTTATTTAATAAAGGAATCTTTTCAAAACATATCCAATATTAATTTGTCAAATAGTAAAAAATGAATTTCACAAAAAAAACTAACAAAATCTCTTCATAAAAGGAAGGAGTTAAAATAGGGGGAAATTAACCAAATCTATTCCTAAAAAAAGCT
>CACSLK010024540.1:13308110-13330397 GCA_902706635.1 Striga hermonthica | reverse complement strand
TTTTTTTTTTTTGGGTACAAGAAATAGAGGCAAAGCCTAGAGTGTTTAACTTAAAACATTCCTAGGAAGAGCGGCGCCCATCCTATCGTGGTGCAACCACATACTCACCCCGGCGGGGGGAGTTCTCCAACCGTTGCAAACCGCCCGGACATTTCGCCGCCAAAGAGGCCAGGTAATCTGCCACAAAATTGGCTTCGCGATAACCATGAACAATGTGTACCTCACATTGGCTATGTAGGAGCTCCAAAATACCCTTAACCAACCCACCATGCGGCCCGCAACCATCGAAAACTTACAGCAGCTTGCCAAACAGCATTCGCGGGAGACCATCTTTATGACGCTCGCATTGTCAACCAAAGCGGTAACCCGACGAGCAACAATTGTAAGAAATTTAACGGGTATATCCATAACTATTAAGCGGAATTGAATAAACCCTAAGCATGTAATTCTATCAATTCATAGAACATGGATCTTTGCATAAATTAAATTGCACATACAACTTACAAGAATCCAGCTTATAGTCCTTCCCTATTCATCTATGATGTTGATCCACAATCATCTTTCTCGTAACTTCAATAATAAATTCGTCTCATAATCTCCAACAATCGATTCGTCTTGCCTGTGAATTGTTTCTCTCTCCCGCGTCTCTCGTCTTTCCATAAAGCCCTTGATGTTGAGAACTTTATTTCGTATGAGATGGGAGAGAGGGGTATGTAGTATATATAAAAGGAGGAGACTTAGAATCCTAATCATACTACCATTCCCCATGTTCTAACCTAACTTACTGTCCAAGTCAAACATCACACATTGAACTCTTTAATATTAGAACATTAAATAATCTATTAAATACATATTCATCTTTAATAAAATTTGACTATTTATTCAGTTAGGTGTAACTAATTATATGGTCCACAATAATAGAATAATATATAAAATATTATTACAACAATATCCCAAACAAGAAGCATGCCCTGGAATAAGCCCAAAGCTCCGCTCCCACAATCGAGCAAAACCCAATATTCATCACAAACCCGTGTACCCAATTCCCACCACAATCATGAATGACGCCACCCGCACTAGCCATTCCCGACGACGGGTCAAAACTCCTATCGGTATTGACTTTGAAACCTCCCTCCGTCGGGCCCGTCCACGAAATCAACCTCCGTTCCCGAACACCACGTGCACCAACGCGCAGGCCCCCAGCCGCCACACACCGTGTCGTCTCCATAAAAGAGAACACCTCGCCTAGCCGGCGATCCATGGGAACTTCCGAATCTTGGAAAAGCTTGAGATTCCACCAACGCCATAGTCTCCATGCCGTAAGACCAAATAAAGAACTCCAATCTTCCCGAGCCCGACTTAAGTCACCAGTGAGGTTATTCAGAAGCCACAGCCGAATATCCAAAGTGAAAAAAACATCCCAGTGACGGCGAGGCAGAAGATCTTTCCACATAAGTGTTGCCTCCGCACAATCCCTTAGAGCATGCAACGTTGATTCGCTAGCTGCGCCACAAATCGCACAGGTCAGGCTCTCAGCCATATGTCGCCTATGTCGTAAAGCGTTCGTCAAGAGACCATCTCGGGCAACGAGCCACAGAAATGCTCGCACACGCTGTGGACCCACCCAATGCCAGATTGACTTCCACAAGCGGTCCGTACGCAGGTCGTCAGATTTCGATAATGCCCTGTAAGCCGATCTTGTGGAGAAGCGGCCATTCGCAGCCAAGCCCCAAAACAGTTCGTCGTCCCCGCCATTTACCCGCGGAGGCGGGATAGCAGCTATCTTCAACAAACATGTGACGGGCAATAAATGTTGAAACAGAGCCCATTTCCACTCCCCCGCCGGCGTAACATAATCAGCCACCGAAGCGAATAGCATAGCCTCGGGAACAAGAGTCTTCGCCGAGTAGATTAATGGGTTATCGCAATTCAATCATTTGTCCCACCAGAAACGGACCCGTTGCCCATTGCCCACAGTCCAACGACATCCGGCCAAGGTGTCTTTCCATACATAACGGAGCGATCTGATGACGGTCGAGCCTTTGGGAAATTCAAAGTCATCGCCCATTTCTCCCGGAGAAAGCGCATATTTAGCCCGAAGCACCCGACACCATAACAACTGCGGCTGCAACAAAAAAGACCAGGCTAGCTTCATGAGTAATGCTCAGTTCATAAGCCGCTGATCCTTCATTCCCAAGCCACCCTCCTCCTTCGGTCAACAAACTTTGGACCAAGAAACGAGGCTCACCTTACGATCAGAGGTCGTCCCTCCCCAAATAAAATTACGACACTTGCGCTCCAAACTATCGCAAACCCCATACGGTAATGAAGCCGTTTGCATTGAAAAATACGGCAAAGAACTAATCGCCGCCTAGGCCAGAGTGACCCTACCAGCCATTGAAAGAGTCGTAGCCTTCCAGCCGGCGAGCCGCTTCTCTGTTTTCTCCAAACTCGCCGCATAGGTGGACTTATTCACCCGATTATGGATTATCGGCATGCCCAAGTACTTACCAAAGTTGTCAACGACCTGAAATCCTAGCCGTTGAGCCAAAGAAGCCAGGGCGGCCCCTTCCACATTAGAAGAAAAGAACACAGTAGTCTTAGGCTTGCTCACTTTCAAGCCCGAGTCCAAACAAAAGCGTTGTAGGGTATTCTGTAAGATATTCGCCTGAATAGGGTCCGCCTCGATAAATAGGAGCAAATCATCGGCGAACATTAAATACGGAATCGAAACCTGGCCTCGCCCAACTGAGATCGGTATCCACTCGCCACACGCCACAGCCGCATCAATCAAATGAGCTAATCGCTCGATACACATGACAAAAAGATATGGAGAAATGGGATCGCCTTGCCTAACTCAACGAGAAGGCAAAAATTCCTCAGTCACGGCACCATTCCACTGTAGTTGCATAGTTGCCGATGTAACACAAGCCATCACAGCATCAACAAAAGTCCCCGGGAATCCCGCTAGCTCCAAAGTGTCACGAATGAAGTCCAAGCGAAGGAAATCATAAGCTTTCTCCAAGTCCACCTTGACGACCATTATCCCTTTCTTTCCTTTCACCCCGCGCATGGAATGGATAAGTTCCTGAGCAATGATAATATTATCCGTAATATGCGGTCCTAGAACGAAGCTAGCCTGAGCCGGGTTGATAAGGAATAGAAGCACTGGCTTAATCCGCTCCGCAAAGGACTTTGGTCGTCAACTTGTAGACCACATTGAGTAGGCTAATAGGACGAAACTATTTCAAAGAAATGGGGTTCTCCACCTTCGGTATCAGCACCAATAAAGTCCGATTCAGAGACCTCGGGACCCCACTCTTTTCCAAATCTCACCAATCTGAGCGCAGACCGAAGGGTCGACATGTCGCCACTTGCGTTGAAAGAACAAGGCATGTAACCCGTCAACCCCAGGCGCCTTAAGAGGCGCCATATTCTTCAGAGCCGAAACCACCTCCGAGTCTGAGATATCAGCCGCCATGGTCTAAACGTGACCATCCTCCAACACTGGAAAAGAGCCCGGCAGACGAAGCCCGGGTGATCCCACCGCTGGACCCGAGTAAATATTTATAAAGAAGTCAACTGCCATCCTTTGCATCACATCTGGGTCGTCAACGATATCACCATCTGCATCCTGGAGCGCTACAATCTTATTTTTTCGACGTCGATGTTTAACCAGCCGGTGATAATAGAAGGTATTACGATCGCCAAATAAAACCCAGTCCCGTCGGGATTTTTGTAGAAATAATAACTCCTCCTTTAAAAGAACAGTGTCCAAGTCCTTATTTAGTTGCACTTCCAAAGTAGACAGGAAAGGATTCCTCCCATAATCACGATGTCTTTGAACACCTCCAATCCGGGCCAGCAATCTTCTTTTGCGACGAAATATGTTCCCAGACACATTAGCATTCCAATCACTAGCTCGGGAAGAAAAGGTCGTCACCTTGGCTTCATACAGACCTTCCATCGACCAAGCGCTTTCCACCAAAGAATCAAAACTCTCATGCGTGAGACAAGAGGCGAGGAAGCGAAAAGGTTTCAAACCATGCGGTCTAGGCTCCCTACCAGCGCGAACAAAGAGAGAGGTATGGTCAGAGTGCATCCAAGGAAGGTGAAATACCATGCTCTTGGGGAACATATCCGCCCACGCTTCGTTGCCTATCCATCTGTCCAGCTTCTCGGCGAGTCCATTTCTGAACCACATTGCTTGTGCCCCGTCCGTCCTAAGTTCAAAAAGGTCGTTATCAAAAATTCAATCCACAAAAGTCGAACTAACATTGCAATTCCTAACCGACCTTCCATGCTTCTCTGATATACGAAGAAGGCAATTAAGAAATTTTCCATGTTTTTTAGGCATCTTTGCTATGTTGTTTGGACAAATTTTTTACATATTCTATGATTCACACATTATTTTAAAAAATGAAATCAGTGACGGATCTAGAAATTTTATGAAGAGGGGCCCAAAATAATAATAACAAAAAAAAAATATTAATTGTAAAAATAAATAAATTAGGCAAGCACCGACTAAATAAACATAGTACATATATCCAAGTACTCAAGTCAAGAAAATAACTTACAATAATACTAAGATATCACAACATTTCTCTTCTATTTTTCATGTTTTGAAATCGTTGCATGATAGCCTCATTGCTAACATTCCGAAATATATCTTTCTCTATGTATGCCATTAAACAATCATTCAAAAGCTCATCACCCATTCGGTTGCGCAGTGTACTTATGATGATTTTCATTGCCGAAAAAGCTCTTTCCACTGTAGCAGTGGCAAAGGGTAAAATCAATAACAACTTAATCAACAAGTAAACCAATGGAAAAACATCATGTTTTCTTTTAGACACCATCTTTTGAGCAAGATCTCCAATATTGGCTACATTCGAGAAGTCTTCATCTAAGCGCATATCAAAAACGAAATTCTCGAGCTGATTTTCAAGTTCATGTAAAGCAACTGTAGAAAACTCTGATGGGTAAAATTCTGCAAGACAGAGCAATTTCCCTTTATCAAATGCAGAAAATGAGTCTCTTGGATCAAAGCATACCATTGACAAGAGTAGCTCCGTGTTCACTTCATCAAACCGATTATTAAGCTCTTGAGCTAGCATATCAATCACGGAGTAGAACAACTCAACTCGATAATGGTGAAGATTGGTCATCTTTTCAATGTTGCGTCTCGGTCTTCCTCGAGTTGCATACACACCTTCCATATCCAATATAACTATGTCATATTTGCCACAAAACTTAAAAACTTCAGCCAGTACATCATCCCAACCATTATCTCTGATGGCTTGCATGCGAGCTTTAGCGACTTTAACAAGTTTCATCGCATTAACAATATCTTGATCCCTTCTTTGAAGAACTTGAGACAACTCATGCGTGACTCCCAAAATTTTCATCATAAAATGTAAAGTAAAGATGAAATCGAACATATTCACAATCTCTAACAAATCAATGGTTTCAGCCTTTTGTGAAAAATCATTTCTTCTTTCACCAATATACTCAAGAACATCAGTAATAGATGAAAATAAATGCACCAAGTTTATGAGAGTACCGTAAGGTGAACTCCAACGAGTGTCCCCCGGTCGCTTCAAAGTCATCTCCTGATTTAATCCTTTTCCTGTCTCAATCTCATTGCTTGCAATCCCCTCAATTATTTTCTCCTTTTGCTTTTCTCTAAGCATATCTCTATGCTTACAAGAACCTCCAACAATATTAGTTAGACGAGTAACAGTTATTGAAGAAAGAACCGACACTTGTATGCTTTTTAGCAACAGAAACGAGTGTGAGTTAGAGTTGGTGAGCAAAACAATGGACATAGTATGCGCTAGAATTTTTCTTTAATATCAAACTTTTTAGTCCATTGAACTCACCTTTCATATTGCTCGCTCCATCATAACATTGTCCACTTAAACTAGAAATACTCAGGCCATAAGTAGAGAACAAAGAGCAAATACCTTGCTCGAGTGAAGTTGCAGCTGTATCACTAACATGAACCAAACCAAGAAAGCGTCCAATAACACATCCACTCTTATTCACATAACGTATGACAACATCCATTTGCTCTTTCACTGAGATATCCAGACACTCATAAAATGGAGAAAAAATCATGTCCAAGATCTTCAATAATAGCATTTGTTGTCTCGATTGATGTCGCACTAATTATATCTTTTTGGATCGTAGAAGAAGTAAGTTTATGATTTTCAGGAGCATTACCCAACACAACATTATGAATTACCTCATTACATGAAGCAAGAACTTTTAGGAGTTCAATAAAGTTCCCTTGGTTTAATGATTCATATGGCTCATCATTCCCTCTAAAAGGTAGACCTTGCATAATGAGATAACGCAAGCAAACAATCAATGCATTCAATCTACAACGATAATCAATTTTTGATTGACTTGTTTCTTTTGAAAGAGACACATCAATATGTTGAGCTTGATTCATCAAATTTTGACAAGCAACTCTACATTTATCATGATCACTATTATGATTCCCAACATGATCTCTTAGTCTTTCCTTCTTCCGCCAATTATTAAATCCTCCCACTACAAAAGCATCGTGACTTCTTTCACTGCTCCCCATAAAAAAAAAAAAGATAACAATATAAACAATATGCAACATCTTTCACAATGTTATACTCCAACCAATCCTTGAATTCATCAAACCAAGATGCAACAAATTTACGTTTTCGATTTCCATCTAAAGTTTGAGGAAAATCATGCTCGCGTGGTTGACATGGACCTTTTGACAAGTAAGCTCTACGAACTTGTTGTATCAAATTTGGCGGATAGCTTGTTATGCTAGGTCGTAGTCCAGGATCGCTTGGAAGATTTTTCAAATGAAACTCCGCATTATATTCATTCCATAATGGAACTTGAGAATCACAAAAAATTGGAGGCGTTTCAGATGGTAGGGATAATGCGGCCGTCGTAGGAGCTTTAGTTGAAGAGGATGATGTTTCAACACTCTTTGACAGTTTCTTATAAAATCGTTCCATGACCTAAGTTTTAAAATAAATAAATAAAAATTAGAATATATAATAATCATAAAGCAAAAAATTCCAAAAAAACAAAAACAAAAAAAAAAAAAAAAAACAAAAAAAACCCAACCCATAGAGGCAAAAACAAAAAAATCAATTCAAAGTGATGAACCTTTTCTTTTCTCTCTCACTCAAATTAAAATTTTAGTTGGTCCCTCAATAGATTATAGATAAATTGATCATGAAACCATCAAAAAGCATAAATACATGACCTAAGAAACAACAATAATTCAAATAGTCTACAATCAACCCACTAAAGAAAAAGAAACAACAATAATTCAATTAAAAAGGCAAATTAATTGATTTTTTCTTTCATTAAAAAACCTAAGAAATTTGTTACACAAATACAATACTTTCTCCCCCACCCACAGCCCCACCCTGCCACCCACCGAAGAAAACAATTAAACCCGTTACCCATCTCCATTTTTCTCTATTCCCTAATCTATTACAGCATATAAAATTTCCTTCCCACCTATTTGCTTAATTCATGAAAAAAAAAAGAAAAAACAGAAATCAGATTCTTGCTGTTGCTAGACAATTGACATTCAGAAATTAGAAAAAAAAAAGCTTACTCAACAAGATGTATTCCAGAAGGGTCGAACGAGGATGAAACTGAAGCCGCTGATCTGCCAAACTGGATGGACGCACCTCTTTCTTTTTATCGTTTTCTATCAATTCAAATCTCAAGGTCGGATTAGGTTTTTTTGTACAAATTTTCCTCTGTTTCTCGTTGCTCTCGATCTTCAGCTTTTAAAATATTTTTTTTATTTTTTTTAATTAATTGTAAAATTATTAAAATACCCCTGGGTTTTTACAAAATTTCAGGAGGGCCCAGTGCTTCCCCTGGGCCCGCTACAGGTCCGTCTCTGAATGAAATAGAATATTTTAAATACTTTTATCTATGTAATAGAATTTTCCGACCAGGTTATTGTCACGGGTCCTCGTTCTCACTCATTCGTATATCTGAATTAAGACATCTGGCTGATTATCCGAGTAGGTCGAAAAAACTTGCTCCTTCTTTGTCGGGATTGTACTGTTTCTCAGGATTAACACAATCATCACACGTCTGGCAGTCTTGAGACCGAGAGAAAGAGGAGTTACCTCGAGAAGCAAAAGGTCTTGCACCTTCTCGTTACCTTCGCCGCTCAGAATAGCGACCGGGACAGCAACACCTTAAACAACGGCCTCGTCGGGGTTGATGCTCTTGCAAAGCTCTTTCTGGTAGAAAAAGTCTTGTAAAAGCTGTTGAACTTTCGAGATCATAGTGGTCGTGTTGTCGTAGGCACCCAAATTAATATTGCTTAAAAATATGTAGTAGCGTGAGCAAGGATCATATCCACGGGGAATAATTTAATTTGATGACTCTAACTATGTGATTAAAATGGGAAAGATTTGATTTATAATCCTAAATATTTAATTAACAAGAAAATAAAGAGAATATTGGTAAACTGTTATTAAATGAAAGATTCAAAAGTAAACATCAAAATGAAGTTAAAAATATAGCTAAAGTGAAGTTACCTCGAGAAGCAAAAGGTCTTGCACCTTCTCGTTAACTTCGCCGCTCAAAATAGCGGCCTGGACAACAGCACCTTAAGCAACGGCCTCGCGGGGTTGATGCTCTTGCAAAGCTATTTCCCGTAGAAAAAGTCTTGTAAAAGTTGTTGAATTTCGAGATCCTAGTGGACAGGTGTTGTAGGCACCTAAATTAATATTGCTTAAAAATATGTAGTAGCGTGAGCAATGATCGTATCCACGGGGAATAATTTGATTTGATGACTCTAACTATGTGATTAAAATGGGGAAGATATGATTTATTATCCTAATTATTTAATTAACAAGAAAATAAAGAGAATATTGACAAACTGTTATGAAATGAAAGACTCAAAAGTAAACAACAAGACAGAAGTTAAAAATATAACTAAAGTGCTCCGGTTGAATTTATTTCCACTCCGAATTATTCTACAGATCCTTGATGCAAATATTATCAATTCATAACTACGTAGTTGCCGTTGAAAGATGAATTCTATCTCCTAAATTGATTATGCAAAATAAGTCCTACTACATAACCCTTATTACTTGGCAATTCCCAATATCGTGTACAATTATCCTAGCAATAGCATTAAGACTTAGTGACCGACAACATAAGCGACAAACAAATAATCTGTTAAATATAAACTTGTATAATTATTTTACCTAAAAATGATAATGCCTAAATCTGGTCAATTACCACACTTAGTTGCTTCTTACGATAGATAAATTATTTAAATCCGACTCAATATCTACCAAACCTCACAGATTAAGTGCATAAGACAATAATTGATTAAGCTACGATCCTAACACAAAATCATTAACATAAACACACAAAACAATAGATACAAAATATGAATTAATAGATAAAGGCTAATTATATCTCACAGTATAAAGTTCGAGGTTACAATCGTATTCAACCGAAGCAAAAGAGAATTAGCCGCGTAAGGCTTGCATAAAGTCTAGCAAAAGTATATCAAAAAATCTAGAGAAAAAGAAGTGAGAACTTGAAGGCTGTTGCTCGTGAAGATTTCTTCTGTCTGCTCCTTGCGGCTAGTACATGCAGTGTAGGTCTTCAAAAACTGATCTCTCCTCTATTTATCATGGTTCCCCCTTTAATAATAATCATGGGCTAGTATTACTAGGCCCATATTCATAAATAATACCAAATGTTGGTTGTTTGTTCTCTTAGAAATCTAACATTTCCCTTAGAAATCTAACATTGCTATGTCCAACACAATTCCAACACTGTCATGTTGGTTATACCTGTAGGAAATTAAAATTTTGAGCCAATAAAATGGTGACAAGTGTCAAATTCCATGTCAAATTCAATTTAATAATTTTCTATTTTATTTGGGAAATTAATCAAATTTTAATTCCTAAATTAAATAGTTAATAAATTGATTATTTAATATATATTATTGGCCAATTAAAGAATGTCACATGTATATTTTGAAGGTCAATTAAAGAATGCTGATATAGCCCTACTTGCGAACCGGAGTCAAATATGAGGAGGTTTGAATGCAACCGAGGAAGAGCGACCTGAAGATTTCTAGACAAGACTTGAAGGTCTTGGTGACTAAGATAAAATGCTCCTACGACTAAGTATGGGGGAGTAGGGGTGTTCTATGTAACTAAGTATGAGAAGTTCTCCACGACTAAGTATGAGAAGTAGAGGTGCTCTTCTCTACCTGCTAAATATCACTCACCTCTACTTGCTAGAGGTCATCTCACCTCTGCCTACTAGAGGCCATCACATCTACTTGCTAGAGGTCATCTCATCTCGACTTGCTAGACGTCTATCACCTCTACTTGCTAGAGGTCATCGCACCTCTACCTGCAAGAGACTTCTGCTCCTAGACTTCCGCTCCTAGACTTCGTCTCCTAGATTTACGCTGCTAGACTTCGGCTCTTAGACTTCCACTCCTAGACTTCGTCTCCTAGACTTCCGCTCCTAGACTTCGTCTCCTAGACTTCCGCTCCTAGACTTCCACTGCTAGACTTCGGCTCCTAGACTTCCGCTGACCACAAGAGCATGATCTAGAGGCAGTAAATGGATAAGAAGGATTATGATGATGACTAAGAAATGAGGGGAGACCAAACGACCAGGGCATTTTGGAAATTCCATCTAAGTCGGCCAGGGTACTTTGGGGACTTCAAATAAGTGTTTTACCCCTATATAAAGGGGATGAGGTAACTCTAAACCCTAACTCCCATTCATTCCATACACTCTCCTCTTCTACTGCTGCTCTCTGAGAGCAGCTCTTCTCTTCTATCTCTTTCACATTCTACGCACTTCTACATACATTACATTACAGCTCTAGACTATAGAGCTCTCATCTTCCCTCTTTACTGACTTGAGCGTCGGAGGCCCGACGCTGGGACCTCTCCCGGCGTTGGGTTCTTGCAGGTATTCGCGGCGATCTAGAGGCGATCTAGACAGATCGGAGCTTATCTCCACCAGTTCACTCCAGATCTAGGAGTAGACCCATCAAATGCCACATGTCATTTTCTTGGAGAGTAAAATAAATAATTATTTCTTTTAATAATTATTAAAGAGATAAATAAGTGGAAATTCATGGACCAATCAAATTGAAGTCTTCTTTTCCAAGACTCTCTCTCCTAATTATCTCTTTAAATAATTATTAAGAGATAAATATTGGAAATTATGGACCAATCAAATTGAAATCTTCTTTTCCAAGACTCTCTCTCCCAACACCTATAAATAGGGGCTCTCCCTAAGGTGAAAAATCACAATTCATATTCAAGTTTCAAGTTCAAGAGCTCTAGAGAATTCTCTCAGCGAGATTCAAGTGTTCTTGAAGATTCAAAGGCGTTCTTGAAGATCCGAAGGAAGATTCAAGCGCGATCAAGCCCAAGACCGACGTTTAATCCGGAAACAAGCTGACAAGCCTCTGAATTGCGTCATTAAATTCAAAGTGGTCTTGAAGATTCGAAGGCGTTCTTGAAGACCCGAAGGAAGATTCAAGCGCGTTCAAGCCCAAAACCAATGTTCAATCCAGAAACAAGCTATCAAGTCTCCGAATTACGTTATTAAAGTCAAGACCGGCGTAGAGAAGATCGAAGATCAACTTTGCGACAAAGACCAAGGACTCGTGTTCTTCACGTTCTTGGAAAATCACGACGTTTAATTCGATATCAAGCTGTCAAGCCCTCGAAGAAACGCTATTTAAATCCATATTCAAGACCGACGGAGTTCAAATTGAAGATTCATCTCCAAAAGTCTCATATCCATTTGAAGATTGTTCTTGAAGAAATTAATCAGAGGAATATAGAGATTTGTAATCCACTATATTTCTTTTGATCCGTTGAAAATCAATTTGTACGAAGTTCTCGTTTTTATTAATTCAAGAATACGAAATTTTGCATTACAAATTTCTGGCACGCCCGGTGAGACAATATCTACCTCTCATCTCTTTTCTTCAAATATATAAGTGCAACGATGACTCCTCCCAAGTCAACTTCTTCAAGTTCTGCAAGCGAAAGTGTTGGGGTCGTAACAAGAAGCATGGCAAGAAACAAGAGTGCATCTCTGGAAGTTGGCTCTTATCAAGTCGAGGAAAATCGGCCGTCTTTGATGAACCAAGAGGAAGATTTGAGTAATGATGCTTCATCAACACCTTTCTCAATGGAGGCGCATGTTATGATGACGAATGCATCAACCATTGAAGAGAAACTAGCAACCATGGCAAAAACAATGGAGTCGTTGATGAAACATGTCCAAAATCAAGACTCCATAATTTTAAAGTTGATAGAAAGGGTCGACAAAGCTGAGACTAGCCGTGCTGAGGGGAAGCACGACGAAAGACATGAGGATGAAGAAACTTTTAAAGAAGATGAGGTGAAACAAACTGAAAAAGAGAAGTCTTCGTCAGAGATCCATGTTTCTGCAAGTGGACTCATACCAGCTCACCAATTCAAAGAATTCATCATGGGAACCATCAAGGACAAATTTGATGGAGGCTCCAAGTCAACTTTTACTTACTCAAAGCCATACACCCAAAGGATTGATAGCTTGAAGATGCCTACTGGATATCAACCACCGAAATTCCAACAGCGCGATGGTAAAGGCAGCCCGAAACAACACATAGCTCACTTCATTGAGACTTGCAACGATGCTGGAACATATGGAGATCGTCTTGTGAAGCAGTTTGTTCGATCATTAAAGGGAAATGCATTCGAGTGGTACACCGACTTGGAGGCGAATTCTATTGATAGTTGGAAGCAACTAGAGCAAGAGTTTCTCAATCGTTTCTACAGCACACGAAGGACGGTCAGCATGATTGAGCTCACCCATACAAAGCAGGGGGATGAAGAGCCTGTTATTGACTACATCAACCGATGGAGAAATCTATGCCTCAATTTCAAGGATCGACTATCTGAAGCTTCGACTATTGAAATATGTACTCAAGGGATGCACTGGGGTCTCTGATACATTCTGCAAGGAATTCATCCAAAGTCGTTTGAAGAACTAGCCACTCGTGCACATGATATGGAGTTAAGCATGTCTATAAGCGGGGTCAAGAATCCACATGTCTATGAGCCTCAAAGATTCAAGGACCGAAATGAAGCCAACAAAGGGGGCAAGTTTTTCTCTAGAGCACCTAACAAAGAGGTAAAGAAAGCAATGACAGTCAATGCAAAACCCATCAAACTCAAGGGAAACACAAGCGAGAAATTTGTGGAAAAGAAAGAAGTCCCTCAAGACAAGGGGCAAAGAAAGTTAACCTTGAAAGAAATGCAAGCCAAACAATATCCTTTTCTTGACTCTTATGTTTCTGGAATTTCCGACGACTTGATTCGGGAACAACTTATCGAACTACAGGAGATGAAACGACCTGAAGAAGCAGGACAAGTTGACAATCCAAAATACTGCAAGTATCATCGTCTGGTGAATCACTCCATTGAAGATTGCTTTGTGTTCAAAGATAGAGTTATGCAGCTGGCACGACAAGGCAAGATATCGCTTGAAGAAGACAAAGGGACTGCGAACTTTGCTTCAATTGTGACCTGCGATGAAGGATATGAAAGTTTCACTTGTAATGTGACGAACGAGCAAGAGGATGTCCCAAATAATGATGAGTCGACTGATGACAAAGAAAGATGCGATCATGAAGACATCGATGCAGCAATCACCTTCAAGGATGAAGACTTGATGTTGGGCTCAAAACCTCACAATAGACCATTATTCGTAACTGGTTACACTCGCGAGAGAAAGGTGAATCGCATATTGATAGATGGAGGTTCTGCTGTGAACATTTTGTCTCTGCGTACTCTAAAAGAGCTGGAGGTCCCGACGGATGAACTCTCAAATAGTCGGTTGATGATTCAAGGCTTTAACCAAGGGGGGCAACGAGCTCTAGGCACAATTAGATTGAAGTTAGTAATCGGAGAGATGACTTCAAATGCTCTTTTTCATGTGATAGATTCCAAAACCTCTTATAACATATTATTAGGACGTCCTTGGTTGCATGAGTATGGAGTGGTGCCTTCTACTTGGCATCAATGTTTTAAATACTGCCAAGATGGTGTAGTAAGGAAAGTTCTTGGAGACGATAAGCCTTTTACTAAAGCCGAGTCTTATTTTGCTGATGCTAAGTATTATTTTGAAGAGGTTAAGGCTGTTGGCACTAAAGACATTCCCATCAAACAACAAAATGGAGCCAAAGAAAATAAAGCCAAGAATCTTGTTGGGAACGACCCTCTTGATGGACTGGTGTTGCCGTTACCTAGTCTCGATGCCAAGAAACCAACCACGCAACCCCTGGGAAAGTTTTTTCGCCCAATCGAAGGAGCTAAGACGGAGCACGGATGGGGGGGGGCTTCAAAACTCTAAGTATTACGACCCAAAAGCATATAAACTTCTTGTCAAATCTGGATACGATCCAAAAGAAGTGAGTACTTTAGGAACACTTATTCCGCAAGCAGCAAAAGCTCAAAAAAGGGATTCTGGAGTCGCAAAAACTAGAGTTGGTCTCGGATTTACAGCACCAAATCCAGTTCGGATCGCCATAAAATGAGTCAATTCTAATCATGTGTCCGAAGAAGGATTTTCATCCACTGATCATTTGAAGCATAGAGAAAGAAGATCGGTATTTGAAAGGCTCGGACCCATTCAAGAGTTAGAGTCCAAAAGAACTAGTCATCAAAGACTTGGTATTCAAAGGATGGTAAGATACGGGAAGATAGAGAGAAAGTTCCACGAGCTTCGAAACTTGATACCGCCACGAATGAAGAGACATACCACATTGATTGTTTCATGTGGTAATGTCTTGAAGACGAAGATACAGACAATCGTGCACACGAGAGTAAAAGGTGAAGAAGAAAGTGATGGAGAAAGCGTCGCTTCGACTAATCAAGTGAGTAATGTTGTCTCAAGAGCAAATCCTCGAAACATCGGAAGCTCCTTGCGTCGAACAATCGTTGCATTGGTGAAGAAAGCATTCATTAATAAAAGCAATACCACTTTGTATTTGCCTCGTGTCGTAAGAAGAGACGGACGAGTTAGAACATGCGTTGATTTCAAGAGTCTTGATAGCCCTACTGAAGATGTTGCATATGTAAACCATATCACCATATGTGAAGATGCCCAAGAAAATAAAGAAGACGCTAAGGATGCCCCTGCTGAGCTTGAAGAAGGAGTTGAGACTACGGTTGATGAGCTAAAAGAGATCAACTTAGGAGGTATGGAGAATCCTCGGCCAACTTATATCAGCGCCCTTTTAACTAGTGATGGGGAGGAGGCTTATATCGAGCTACTTCATAAATATAAAGATATGTTTGCTTGGTCATACAAAGAAATGCCTGGGCTTGATTCGAAAGTGGCGGTGCACAATTTGTCCGTGAGAAAGGGGGCACGACCTGTTAAGCAAGCTCAACGACGCTTTCGGCCCGATTTAGTTCCATTGACTGGAGTTGAAGTAAACAAGCTCATCGAGGTCGGGTTAATTCGAGAAGTCAAGTATCCCACATGGATCTCAAGCATTGTTCATGTGAGAAAGAAGAATGGTCAAGTTAGAGTTTGCGTTGACTTTCGAGATTTAAATGAAGCATGCCCAAAAGACGATTTTCCATTGCCCATTACTAAACTCATGATTGATGCAACTATGGGCCACGAGGCATTGTCTTTCATGGATGGGTCGTCCGGGTATAACCAAAAACGCATGTCGCAAAGAGACGAAGAATTGACCGCATTTCATACGCCAAAAGGGATATACTGTTACAAGGTGATGCCATTTGGTTTGAAAAACGCTGGAGCTACATATCAACGGGTTATGCAAAGGATTTTTGATAATATGCTTCACAAAAGCATTGAATGTTATGTTGATGATGTGGTTGTCAAGTCAAGAAAGCGAGAAGATCACCTTGAAGATTTGAAAAGGGTTTTCGAACGGTTAAGGAGATATCAACTCAAGATGAATCCACTCAAGTGTGCGTTTGGCGTCAAGTCTGGAAAATTTCTTGGGTTCATTGTTCGTCATCGAGGGATAGAGATCGAGCAAGCGAAGATTGATGTTATATTTAGAATCACCGAACCTTGTGATATTCATGAACTCAAAAGCTTACAAGGAAAACTGGCGTACTTTCGAAGATTCATATCGAATTTAGCTGGTCGTTGTCAACCGTTCAACCATCTTATGAAGAAAGGTGTTCCATTTGAATAGGATAAGTCTTGCAAGAATGCTTTTGTAAGCATAAAGGCGTATTTGATAAATCTTCCCGTGCTGGTTGCCCCTGTGCCCGGTCGTCCGTTGATTATTTACATAGGCGTTCAAGAACGTTCCGTTGGGGCTTTGTTGGCTCAAGAGAACGATGATGGAAAAGAAAGTGCTTTATATTACCTTAGTAGAATGATGACGCCAAACGAATTGAACTACTCACCCATCGAGAAGATATGTCTGGCGTTAATCTTTGCAATCAAAAGTTAAAGCATCACTTTCAAGCTCATACGGTTCGTCTCGTCTTGAAAGCCAACCTGCTTAAGTATGTTATGAAGAGGCCGGTACTCTCTGATAGACTTGCAAGGTGGTACCTTCAATTGCAGCAATTTGAGATCATCTATGTCCCTCAAAAGGCTGTAAAAGGTCAAATCTTGGCGGACTTCTTGGCTGATCACCCAATCCCTGCTGAATGGGAACTTTCTGATGAGTTACCCAGCGAAGATGTGCTGTTCATTGAATTAACTCCGCCATGGAAGATGTATTTTGATGGAGCGGCCCATCGAGAAGGGGTCGGTGCTGGAGTCGTATTTGTGACATCTCATGGAGAAGTTTTGCCTTACTCGTTTACTTTAACCGAGAATTGCTCAAATAATGTTGCCGAGTATCAAGCTCTTATACATGGGTTGGAGATGGCAGATGACATAAAACAACTACGTTTGAATGTGTATGGAGACTCTAAACTCGTGGTTAATCAATTACTTGGAGAGTACGAGGTGAAGAAACCTGAGTTGCTTCCATATATGAACTACGCCAAGAGACTTATGGGATGGCTTGGTGATGTAACGATTGATCATGTGCTGAGAAAGGATAATAAGCAAGACGACGCCCTCGCAAAACTTGCTTCATCGCTCACCTTGCCTAAAGATAAAGCTCATGTTCCTGTCTGTAGGAATTGGGCAGTGCCACCAATCTTTGATGATGAAAAAGATGATGAAAAAGATGAGAATCATGCCATTGAAGTATTTGACATTGAAAAAGAGGATTGGCATCAGCCTCTCATTGATTACAAGTATGGGAAGCTACCTGATGATCTGCGAAAAAGAGTTGATGTGCGGTTACGTGCACCACGCTTTATCTATTATAAGGGAACTCTCTATCGGCGATCCTTTGATGGAGTCTTTTTTAGATTCTTGGGAGATGATGAAGCGGTTCAAGCAATGGAGGAAGCTCATTCTGGAATTTGTGGTGCTCATCAATCAGGCCCGAAGCTACATTTTCGGATCAAGAGAATGGGATACTATTGGCCGACGATGGTTAAAGACTGTATAGGCTATGCTCAAAGATGTCAGCCATGTCAATTTCATGCAAACTTCATTCACCAATCACCCGAGCCGTTACATCACACTGTTGCTTCATGGTCGTTTGATGCGTGGGGTCTCGATGTGGTTGGAACCTATGAAAAAGTCCTCTGGTGGTCACATGTATATTTTGGCTGCAACTGATTATTTCTCTAAGTGGGCTGAAGCAGTGCCTCTTAAGGAAGTGAAGAAAGAAAATGTCGCTGACTTTATCCGTCTTAATATCATCTATCGACATGGGATCCCTCGATATATAATAACGGATAATGGAAAGCTGTTTTCAAACAGCCATATTGACAAGCTTTGTGAAAAATTTGGTTTCAAGCAACGAAAGTCCTCTATGTATAATGCTGCAGCTAATGGACTTGCTAAAGCATTTAATAAAACTTTGTGCAGTTTGTTGAAGAAAGTGGTTGCTAAGCCGAAACGAGATTGGCATGAGAGGGTTGGAGAAGCCTTGTGGGCATACCGAATCACTTTTAGGACGCCGACTCAAGCCACTCATTATCCACTTTGTCTATGGCGTAGAAGCAGTTGTTTCCCTCGAGCAGCAAATTCCATCACTGAGGATAGCATTGCAAGAAGGATTGACGGAAGAAGAGAATGTGCGCCTTCGCCTTGAGGAGTGGGAGGCTCTCGATGAGAAAAGACTGGAAGCTCAACAACGACTGGACTGTTACCAAGCACGTCTCTCTAAGGCTTTTAACAAGAAAGTTCGATCTCGCTCCTTTCAAGCGGGTGATTTAGTTCTTGCTGTGAGAAGACCGATTGTGATGACACATCGTGTTGGGAATAAGTTCACCCCAAAGTGGGATGGTCTATATGTTGTAAGGGACGTTTATACCAATGGCGCCTACAAGGTGGTAGCGGAAGATGGTTTGGTAGTTGGTCCTATTAACGGGAAGTTCTTGAAATGCTATTATGCGTGATGTACCTGCATGTATCTTTTCTTAAAAAAAATCAAAAATCAAAAAATCAAAAATAAATAAATAATAAAAAACTCCTAACCCGCACGAGTATAAACTGTGAACGGTAATCCACCAAAAAGTTTTGCATGTGATTAAACTGCTAAATTCTCCACCAATGTGAATATATGTGGTTAAACTGTTAATTCTCCCACTAAGGTGTTATGTGGTTAAACCTAATACTCTACTTTGTCTAAAGTAGTTAAAGAATAGTCACTCCTGGCCCGCATGAGTATAAACTGTGCACGACACCCCTCATAAACAAATTCATGTTATGTTACTCTGAACTACGTTATGACTTGATCCTTTAAAAGGTACGTAGGCAGCTTAGATATTGTCTAAGTTCAGTCGTAAATTATGTTTGTCTTTTGGGTTGGTCGAATTCGATTGATCTAGCATAAAGACGAAATACGAGAAGTTTTCATATCCGAGATTGCACAAAAAAAAAGTGTACCATTGCATATCTTGAGTTTAATTACATAAAGAAATATGCGAAAAGAGTCTTAAACAAGTCTAAGCAAAAAGATTCAAGCTTCCTAGTTCATCTTGGGTCGCCTTCAAATCAGACTTCAACGTCTCCAAGTTTTTGACTGCTTCTTCGTCCAAGGGTGGAGCATTGTTGATAGCAAGGATCTCTTCTTGAGTTGAATTAACCTTCGCCTTGGCACTCTGAAGTGACTCCTCTTGTTGCTTTAATGACCGGGATAATGTCTTTACCTTCTTTTTCAAGTGTCTGAGGTCCTTCGTGAGTCGGTCTAGCTCAACTTGAGTAGACTTAATCTGATTAGACTCGGTGTCTTCATTGCATCAAGAACAAACGACACTTCGTCTCTTATGGAAGACAATAAGTCAATAGGAGTCGCCATAATCTTGTCGCGGAGGTCGTGCCTATCTCTTTTGACGGTCAATAAGGAACTTTTCCCCTTTGAACTCTGAAATGGCCGGAGTAAGAAGCTCTTGTCCTGTAGTAGGTTTTTTGGCACACGTCAGAGCATTTGCTATAGAAGTCCCTTCGTCGTCTTGCAACTCTTCGTCATCGTCAGAACCCAAGACATCCCGTTGAGCCTTAAAAACAAAAACACATTTAATTTAAAAAAAAAATATCAAGGTAGAAGTAAAGAAGAAGAAAAGGACTTGCAAAACCTTAGCAATGAGTTTCCCTATGTTGTGTTCATTCCCTGCTGCCTTCTTGGCATGCTCCAAAGGATCAGTCTTCTGTTTTGCTCCCTTCCAATGTTGGTCGGCGTTGCTGCTCTCTTCTAAAGAAGTGGACCCACTCTTCCTCTTGTTAGTTCTAGGAGCTCCAACGTCAAGTACATTATCATCCTCATTCTCGGGAGTATTTTCATCAACAATTGGTTCCACGACCCTCTGAGACATCATGTTCAACTTTGGTGCAAGTAGGTCATCTATATGGCGCTCAAGGTATCCCCCGTAAACTAGATTCCACCATCTCTTGTAAGCTTGGGTTGATTTCCTCGCATTTTGAGATGCACAAGGTAACGAAGCTTTGGATAAAAATCCACGCAGAACAGTCGACTTCCAATAGTAAGTCCCTTCGTCAAGAGAGCACTCTCGTATGTCTTTCTTTAATACGCTGGGAACGTCTTGATAATATCCAAATTGGCGACTGAATCGATGAGGGCTATACGGTTCGATGAAGAAGCGATGACCTTGACGCCACGTGAGATAGTTGGAGCGAATAGCTATGAAATAATCCCATTCGTGCACGTGTCGTTGTTGATTGTCGATGTAACGAGATGTCTGATCTTTGATGGTAATGTTGCAAGTCCATAAAACAGAGTCTCCTTTGTGAATGCGTCTACGAGCCTCCATCACATCAAAGTGTCTTGCGCCATTCTCGCCGTAGTATGTCACCATCATGGGCTTGCATGAATGATCGATTGAGAAATGGGTCTTGAAGTAAAGCGCCAGCCAACCATAAATGAAGTGGACAGGGAATATCGATCGGGATGGTCTTGTGCAACTTGTGAGCTCGTTCAACCCTTTGTAAATGCTCGTCAAAACTGGAATAGCAAGGCCAACTACTTAACCTGTGGCCATCATACTCGCCATCTTGAACGTGCTCGGACGAATCATGTTGGTATCATCGAATTGGGAGAACAAATGTGCAGATCCAACAAGAAAGGTAAGCTGCCAAGTAAATTTCTTCTTGCAGCCTCGGCTCGATTGCGTCCATCTCCTTAAATAAAACATCTTCGGCGGATTTCCATCGTCGGTGTTCCTCAAAGGTGCCAGATGGATTATGAGTCGACTTGAGGCGAATGATCCTCTTCTTCGCTCCATTCTCCTTGACTGTACGGTCGGGAGGTTGACTGTATTTGATCGCCTTCTTTGACCAAAATCGTGCCCATCTTTCGATTGACACTCGTTTGTCATTGGCTTCGCTGTAGAGCATATGGTAAGCATGGAACAGGTATTTGCATCTGGGAGGGAGGTATAATTTCCTTTCTTTGTTGGTCCCGACAAGCTCATTTGCATCTGGTACAACCTCGTCAAAGATGAACCCGGTTAAAGGAAGTCCAACCAAGGTGTGTAGATCCCATAGCGACATTGAAAGCTCCCCGGAAGATGTCAGAAGTGTGTTAGTAGAAGGACACCATGCCTCGCAGAAAGCCTTGGTGATCTCTGAATTGCAATCATATGTGAAGAGCGAAGCGTAAACAACATCGTAATCTCTGCCTTGATTAAGTTGCTTCTGCACCGGCTAAGTATGTCTTCAGTCCACTCCCAGTATCCTCGTGTGTAGTGGAACTCGCCGGCAAAGTTGATGGCTTCCCCCCATACAGCTTGACCTCTTACGATGCGTCGTCCTAGAGTCGGCAAAGGCTCTGTCTCGTTCAACGGGTTGTGGTGAGACGCTTGCAGGATCCATGTTTTAGACTTCCCATATGCATACTCTCGAGTCCACTCACTCATATGAAGGGAGGTCGTAACTCTTGGCCTCGACTTCGAGAAATCACCGATAGTTGGCTCTTCAACTGCAAGGCAAGTTCCTTTATCCAGCGGTTGATGTTTGTTGTTGAGAATGACCAGATGTTTTTTTTCCCTGAATCGATGTGCTCGTAAAATGAACCATATTGTTAGCTGCAATCTTGAAGTAATTCGAAACCGAATGTATGAAGCTCTACGTCGGAAAAAGTGGGACACGTGAGGGTGGATGGTTATGTGCTGTTGAAAAAAAAAAGATGGGTTAGTCATGAGAAACATAAGTGAATTGCATGCAAATTTTCTAAGCTTATAAAATATGCAACATGCTATGTAAATGGAAAATAGAGCAGCAAAAGGATCCCCATGAAGTAGCTGAGCCGCCCGAGCAGCAGCTTGCAGTCCTGAGGATCAACCGAGCAGCCCCAGGAAGTAATTGGGCCGCTCGAGTCAGCAGCTTGCAGTCCCGAGGACCAACCGAGCAGCCCCGAGAAGTAGCTGAGCCGCCCGAGCAGCAGCTTGCAGTCCCGAGGATCAACCAAGCAGCCCCGGGAAGTAGCTGAGCCGCCCGAGCAGCAGCTTGCAGTCCCTGACAGCTCCCAAACTAATTCGTTTCTACCCGAACAACACTCAAACAACTCCGTTTTATGTCGAACAACTTCGAGCCACCAAACAGTAGTCCCAACATCTTACCTTGGCTTGGATAATCTCTCGCAGTTGCAGGCTCTGTTTTTTTTTTTAAAAAAAAAAAAAA